>WNWK01038217.1:0-18059 GCA_009830355.1 Cherax destructor | reverse complement strand
AGAAAAAAAAAGGGTAAATTCATTCTGGGGAGGATAACAGAACCCGGGAGGATTTGGATAAATTAATGTCTTGGTCAAAAGGGGAGATGGATTTCAAGGGGAAAGTGTAAGGTGCTTGTCGTTGGTAATGAAAATATCCCCAATTTATAAACTAGGTGAAGTTGGGGCTGATCATACAGAATGTGAAAAAGACTTGGGAGTCATGGTAAAGCAGAAATCTAAAGCCAAGACAACAGTGCCTAAGTGTAATAAGGCTAACAGATTACTAGATTTATTTAAAGAAGTAAAAACACAGAAGTCCAAAAGTTATTTCAGCTCTATACATCATAGTGAGACCTCATTTGGATTATGCAGCTCAGTTTTGGTCTCCTTACACAGGATGGATATAGATTCATTGGAGAACATACAAAAGAATGACTAAAATGATTTACAGTATAAGAAATCTCCCGATGAAGATAGACTTAGAGCATTGAATCCCCACTCTCTGGAGGGCGTAGAATGAGGAGATATCATCGAGGTGTACAAGTGGATGATGGGCAAAAACAAAGGAGATATTAATAAAATACTGAGGATATCAACCAAGTAAGAACGAGAAATAACGGATTTAAATTGGATAAATTTAGATTTGAAAGGACATAGGCAAGTACTGGTTTTCGAACAGAGTTGTAGATGCGTGGAACAATCTTCCAGTAGGGTGATAGAGGCTAGACCTTGGTGGCTTTAAAAGAGATTGGACAAATATATGAGTGGGAGGGGCTGGGTTTTGATTAGTGTCGTGAGTACAGGATTAAATTCTTAGGTAGTGGTGGTTTTGATAAGGACATGCCTTGTTGGGCCAGTAGGCCTTCTGCAGTGTTCCTCCATTCTTATGTTCTTATAAGCAGTATAATGTGATCCTTATTGACAACGTTTCCCCACGCATTAAACATCTTCAACACACCCAGAGAAGACACTGCTGAGAAGAGATACATAGTCCTTCCCACCAACTCCATTTCCAAACAAGTTTCCAACATTTTTCTAAGACCTCATTCCAGTATCCACCTCCACATCCACCACCATTAAGGACATTACCAGTAACAGACAGGAAAAGCTTCAATCCACGGCAGGGGTATACACAATCCCTTGTAATGGCTGCAGCAAATTATACGTTGGCGAAACTTCCAGAGACCTACAAACACGCATTTCAGAACACCAGTACGCAGGCAGATCTGACGACTCAAGAAATGCCTGTGTTCAACACCGAAATTTACACAACCATTTAATCAACTACAGAAACGCAAGACTCATCGCCAGAGAAGACAACACGCAATACCGAAGAATCCTAGAATCATCACTCATCTGTATATCCAACAACTTCAACCAGAACAACGGCTTCTACAACATAGCTGAACCTATTGCCAAGAAACTTCTTCAACGCTATCCCACCTAGAACTCAAGAATGGTACACTGCAGGTCCTTTAAGTCACACTATGTTTTTAACTATCACACTACTTTTAAGACTCACATGCAGCTTTCTCCACCTGACCCAGCATTCTCCACCTGACTGTACCTATATATCTCCATGTTGCTCATTTTCCAGGTAGATCTGTCTGTGACTCGATAAAGCCACTGCGTGGGCGAAACGTTGTCAATAAAGGATCACATTATACTGCTTATGTGTTTATTTTTCCATTACCACTCCAAGGCCGAGGGACTGATAACCTCATCTTTTGTATATAGTTCTACTGTCTTCACATAGTGTCCTAGAATTTGTATTGATAAAGCCACTGAATGGCGAAACATTTACAATAAAGATACCCAGATGTTGCACATGTGTCTTTATTTCATACTGTCGGTATTGTATACCATTCTTGTACAAGAATATGTTGGTTCTCCCTTACCATGGAAACTTGGTTGATATACCTTCCTTTCTTAAGAGTTTTAATATCAAAGTGGTATTTAAAAATCTTGATACAGTAAAAAGACTTTTGATAAAAAATTCCCCCAAAATGCTGACGGATGTGTCTATAAGATTCCCTGTAAAATATGAGATAAAGTTTATTACGGTCAAACCGGTAAAAGTCTTGAACTAAGATTAAAACAACATAAATATAACATTAGAACTGGACAAGATTCTAATGCTCTATTTCTTCATGTGAGAGATTTTAACCATCCAATTGATTTTCAAAATGCTGAGAAAGTTGTATCAAGCAAGTCCATGGTTGAAAGGAATATAATAGAATCATGTTTCATAAAAGTAGTTTTGAAAATAATATGAATATTTCTTTTGGTTTATATAAATTGGATTCATTTATAATTAATAAAATTTGGGAAGAATTTAATGATAAATTGGACTAATCTTAATTCTTGAGAAAAGTTTCAGGTCCTTTCTTATGTTCCTCTTCATAGAGTTGTGCGATGTTACGCTGGTAAATTAGACACATATGCAACACTTGGGTATCTTTATTGAGGAAACGTTTCGCCCCACAGTGGCTTCATCAGACTGACCACCTCATACTCCTCCTGTTCTTCACGATTCTCCTTTGTATGGACTGATGAAGCCACTGTGTGGCGAAACGTTTCCTCTAAAGATACCCAGTGTTGCATATTGTCTAATTTACCAACTCGTCGGTTCTCTGAACCATTCATTTACACGATGTTACGCTACTGTGAGGTGTGGTCTTTGTTAGTATGATGTGACTGTGAGGTGCAGTCTTGCCCTTTATAGCCTTCTTGTCATGTTTCCTTTTATAGTTCCTTGATAATGTGAGTTGTCACGGAAGCATTGGAATTCCTCTATTTTTCATAGTGGTTGTCTTGCATATTTTGATATCACATGTTTACTGTGATCTTTTTATATATATATATATATAGTCATAGGTAGTATATGTCTGCATATTTGATATCATATTTACTGTGATCTTTATATATATATATATATATATATATATATATATATATATATATATATATATATATATATATATATATATAATATATATAGTATATATATGATCAACCCAACACTTGACGAGTATGACCACCTGAGATCAACCTTCAGAAGGCACTGAATCTGTCACAAGGATCAGCAATGGGAGCAGGCAACCCTCCCAGTGCGACTGGGAGGTATAGGGGTGCGCAAAGCAAGGCAGGTAGCGTTACCTGCATTTCTGTCATCGTGTTTGGCCTCCTGTGGATTAGTCAAGAGGATTGTCCCTGAACGTTTGAGAGGTGTGGTGGGAGCCCAAGACCCCAAGTTCATTGAAGCAGCAGTGCAGTGGGACATCCTGGCAGACTCCTCCAGTAGACCAGCTCCTCCCAAAGAGCACAAACAGTCCCACTGGGACAAACCGATCATGGAAAAAATTCCAACACAATGCTCACCAACGCTTCAGGAAAGGACAAAGCTCGTCTCCTAGCGGTGAAGGCACCACACTCAGGAGATTTCCTTCTTGCTGTTCCCAATTCATCTCTGGGCACTCGACTCGACCCACAGGCCATTCGGATTGGTGTTGCTCTTCGCCTAGCCGCCCCATACTCACCGAACATAGGTGTATTTGCGGCTGATCAATTCGGACTTCATGGTCTAGTGTGTCACACATCAGAAGGAAGTATGCTAGACATGAGGAGGTTAATGACATCATAAAGATAAGCCTCGCCACAGCCCGTTGCCCAGCTCAACGGGAACCCCAAGTGCAGAGGTCTGATGGAAGTCAAAGCGTCCTGATGGAGCCACCATGCTACCCTGGAAGGATGGTAAGCAGATTGCTTGGGACTACACCTGTGCTGCCACATTGGCAGACACCTACCTGCCACACTCCTTAGCCGAAGGGGTGGAGCTGCCAGCCACAGGGAGACCCAGAAGACCGCAAATATGAAGACCTTCCCTCTTGCTATAACTTCATCCCAATAGGTCGGAGACCCATGGAGCATGGGGCAAGTGTGCTCTAAAGTTTCTCAAGGAGCTGGGTGGAAAACTCATCATAGAAACCAAGGACCACAGGGCGACCAGCTTCCTCTTTCAGAGACTCAGTGTTGCGATCCAGAGGAAATGCCTGCAGTATTCTGGGCACGCGGCCCACTGCCGGGGAGTTGGACGAAGTATTTGACATGTAGCTCTGAGTTGTTATCTATGTTGTTTTACTCCCCATTGTATCTTGTCTTGAAATAAAGTTTGTAAAAAAAAGATGGGGTGGTAGGGAAGTGGAATATTCAAATGGCTTCAGAAAGAAATCTAATATTCTTCCTTGAAGTCTTTTATCCACTTCTCCGAGGCAATGGTCCCACAATTGACACCAGAGGTGGACCCCATCCTTATATATATATATATATATATATATATATATATATATATATATATATATATATATATATATATATATATATATATATATATATATATTAAACCTTATATGTTCACGAACGTTAATTATTACAGTACAAACATATTATTCTTTTTTTCAGACACCATAATACTTAAAATACAAATAAGTTAACGTTTACTAGTCAAAATACATTAAAAGTCCAAACTGGTTAATACTTACACTTCCAAATATACTTCTAGCGAGAAGCTGAAAGTAAACAATTTAAATATTTTTAATAGTTATTTAATCCCTATTAAATATATTTTTAGATATTTTTTAATTAATAAAATGTAATGAGGTACCACCTCTAGAACTTGACTGGGAACATTCATCCTCAGAGTCGAAACTAAGCATACTTCAGAGTGAAAACTCAAGATTCTCACTGGAGCAGTTTGAATATTTTAGATATTTTAAATTTTTCATATACTCGTCACTGGAAGACCAAAACCACACTCGTAAAACCCAGTTATCTGTCTTTCATCTGTTATTGTTTAAAATATTAATAATAATAAAAATAATAATAATAATAATAATGACCCTTATTTCTACAAGTACATACATGATACAGTTTATATTCAGACCTATCTGACATCAATGACACACCATATAGAAACCCCCTAGTTATGCAGAGCATTTTGGCAAATTAGGTTTTGTCCCCAGAATGCGCCCGACACCAGTCAGCTAACACCCAGGTACCTACTTACTGCTAGGTGAACAGGGGACAGCAGGTGTCTTAATGAAACATGCCCAATGTTTCCACCTGTACCAGAAATCGAACCATGGACACTCAGTGTGAGAGCTGAGTGCGCTACCAACTAGCTACATATAATCCCCATCCCCACTGGTCTACATAAAATTATCCAGAAGGAACCTGCACATGTACTTAAGGATTTTTCATCAGTTTTGGATATCTGAAGACGAACAGATAATGTATTAAAAAATTTCAAGCGAGTGCTTAAGATAAAGTTAATGGATGACAAGAACAAGTACAAAATAATGTATCGTCTGTGGTATAAACAGAATATTAGTGGTTATATGTGAGAAATGAGGGCAATTTTAAGGGTGGGGATCTTTCAGGGACTCTTGTAAACACACAATATCAATGTGCTCAATAATTACTTTATGGTGAAGGTCTGGAAACCTTTTGCAAAGTGATGGAATGTTTCCAAGTAATTATAGAACCTTTATAATAGTCGTGTTTCGTTATAGACGTTCGGAGATGACACTCACGTTCTCAGTGTAATTTAAGATTTTTCTGAAAATTAAACAGACATTATTAATTCATCTGAATTTCCTTTATCAATGGATTTCTTAAGTGCTTCCATTGCAGAGGCCGCGTGGGAGTCCTAGTTTACAGAAAGCAATGCGTCCTTTGTGAATGTGTAGTAGATTTTATCATCATCTTCGATGATGATGAGTGTAGTGGTGTCGGTAATGATGATGATGAGTGTAGTGGTGTCGGTAATGATGATGATGAGTGTAGTGGTGTCGGTAATGATGATGATGAGTGTAGTGGTGTCGGTAATGATGATGGTGAGTGTAGTGGTGTCGGTAATGATAATGATGAGTGTAGTGGTGTCGGTAATGATGATGATGAGTGTAGTGGTGTCGGTAATGATGATGATGAGTGTAGTGGTGTCGGTAATGATGATGATGAGTGTAGTGGTGTCGGAAATGCTGATGGTGTTCAGAGCGGAGCTGGTGAAAAAGTTGATGAGAGTTGTCATAGTTTCGATAATGATGATGATGAGTGAAGTGGTGGTGTCAATGATGATATTAATCACATTGATGAGTGTACTGGAGGTGTCAGTGATGATGAGAACAATATAATGAGCCAGCGTGGGCGACGAGGAGGTGGAGAATACGAAGGGGACCTAAGGTTGATTGGGAAATGATCACTATCATGCAAGTCCGGGAGGACAGACCAGGTGAAGTCAAGGGCAGTTGATGAAGAGCAGATGCAAAGATCAATGCAGGAGAAAGAATGAGTTCGGGGATCAAAAGGGGTAGGAGTACCCGTATTTAAAACATGGAGAGGGAGAGAAGCAAGAAATGTCTCCAACTGAACACCACGGGAGTCACAGGGCGACCCTCCCCAAAGAAAATGGTGTGCGTTAAAATCGCCAAGTAATAGGATGGGTGGCGGCAAGGAAGAAACCATAAAATCAACATCTGGGATAGACATTGCCCGCGAAGAGGAGAGATATAAAGAACAGAGTGTATACCACTTATTCAAGTGGATACGGGCTGCGGTGTAATGTAGAGAAGAATGAACATAGAGCTGACGGTATGGAACACTAGTGCTTATAAGAAGAGCACTTTCGTTAAAGGTTCCATCGGAAAAAGGATCCGATGAATACAACAAATCATAGCCTGAAAAGGGCTGGATAACAGAGGATTGCAATTTGGGTTCTTGCAAACAGACACCAACAGGGTAAAACTGGGAGAGCAACACCTGAAGCTCACCCCGGTTACCCCTGAGTCCTCGGATATTCCACTGCAAATACGCCATGATGTATAGAGAGAAAGATATAAGTCGAAGTTAGAGGTATCTATGGACTAGGGTTAGAAAAGTCCACGTGTGGAGGCAGATGAAAACTTGTAATCAGAGAAGGAGGGGGACGCTGTGAAGGAAGAAGGGGTATAGACAGAGAAGAGAGAGGAGGAGGAACCGGAGGTGGAGCAGTGTCCATCAACGGTTCAGTCTCTGCAATAAATCCTGCAATAGCCTCCAGCGTTTCGGGAGTCATAGATGCAGGATGTGGGACCACATTAGAGATGAAAGGAGGAGGATTGTGAGCGACAATCTGGGAGACCATAGACGGTACGAAAGTAGAGGGCGAGGAGATGGAAGAGGAAACTGTCAAAAGGGCTTGGGAGGGGACAGGAGTGGAAGCGACCTGGGGATGGACAGTCAAGGAAGGAACTTGGGAGGGGACAGGAGATGAAGATCTTGAACGAGGAGGAGGATGAACCTCCACACACGTTACAGAACCAGTCGGAGGTGAAGAACCCGGCAATGGGGATTTTGTGCCGGACTTATGAGAAGAAGAGGGGCGCTGAGGTTTAGGTGGTGAACGAGGGCGAGTAGACACAGAACTGTGCGAGTGAGTAGAGGAAGGGGTGTAGACAGTATGGGATGCCGAGGTAGGGACTTCGGAGCCAAGAACAGCAAAAGGATTCGAGACAGGGGTGACTGTTAAGAAAGAGATGATTGTTAATGTTATGAATGAAAAGAAGTTGGATGTCCTAGCCCTAAGCAAAACAAAGCTGAATGGGGTAGGCGAGTTTCAGTGGGGAGAAATACATGGGATTAAGTCAGGAGTATCTGAGAGAGTTAGAGCTAAGGAAGGGGTAGCAATAATGTTGAAGGATCAGTTATGGAGAGGGAAGAGGGAACATAAATGTATAAATTCAAGGATTATGTGGATTAAAATAAGGGTCGGATATGAAAAGTGGGTCATAATAAGTGCATATGCACCTGGAGAAGAGAGGAGTCTAGAGGAGAGAGAGAGATTTTGGGAGATGCTAAGCGAGTGTGTAGGAACTTTTGAGCCAAGTGAGAGAGTAATCATGGTAGGGGAGGTAAATGCTAAAGTAGAAGCGTTTAGAGAGGGGGTGGTAGGTAAGTTTGGGGTACAAGGTGTAAATGATAATGGGGAGCAATTGATTGTATAGAAAGGGGTTTGGTTATAGGTAACACATATTTTCAGAAAAAGAGGATAAATAAGTATACAGGATATGATGAAGGGTGAAATGACAGTAGTTTGTTGGACTACATATTGGTAGAAAAAAGACTGTTGGGTAGACTTCAGGAAGTGCATGTTTATAGAGGGGCCACAGATATATCAGATCACTTTTTAGTTGTAGCTACAGTGAGAGTAAAAGTTAGATGGGAATGGAAATGGAAACAGCAAGTAAGAGAGAAGTGAAGATTTATAAACTAAAGGAGGAGGCGGTTAGGGTAAGATATGAACAACTGTTGGAGGACAGATGGGCTAGTGAGAGTATAATCAGTGGGGTAGAAGAGGTATGGGGTAAGTTTATGAATATAGTGCTAGAGTTTTCAGCAGAAGTTTGTGGTTTTAGGAAAGTGGGAGCGGGAGGGAAGAAGAACGATTGGTGGAATGATGATGTAAAGTGAGTAGTAAGAGAGAAAAAGTTAGCATATGAGAGATTTTTACAAAGTAGAAGTGATGCAAGGAGGGAGGAGAATATGGAGAGAAAAAGAGAGGTTAAGAGAGTGGTAAAGCAGTGTAAAAAGAGAGCTAATGAGAGGGTGGGTGAGATGTTATCAACAAATTTTGTTGAAAATGAGAAAAAAGTTTTGGAGTGAGATTAACAAGTTGAGAAAACCTAGGGAAAGAATGGATTTGTCAGTTAAAAATATGAGAGGAGAGTTATTAAATGGAGAGTTAGAGGTATCGGGAAGATAGAGGGAATATTTTGAGGAATTGTTAAATGTTGATGAAGATAGGGAAGCTGTGATTTCCTGTATAGGGCAAGAAGGAATATCATATTATAGGAGTGAGGAAGAACCAGTTGTGAGTGTGGGGGAAGTTCGTGAGGCAGTGAGTAGAATGAAAAAGGGGAAAAGCAGCTGGGATTAAAAGATAAAGAATCTAACGCAAAAGTGGGTGTTGTCAAAGTTATTCTTTGCTGATGACACTGTGCTTTTGGGGGATTCTGAAGTTGCAGAGGTTGGTGGATGAGTTTGGTAGGGTATGTAAAAGAAGAAAATTAAAAGTGAATATAGGAAAGAGTAAGGTGATGAGGATAACAAAAAATTAGATAACGGAAGACTGGATATCAGATTGGAGGGAGAGAGTATGGAGGAGGTGAATGTGTTCAGATATTTGGGAGTGGATGTGTCAGCAGATGGGTATATGAAGGATGAGGTGAATCATAGAATTAACGAGGGGAAAAAGGTGAGGGGTGAACTGAGGAGCTTGTGGAGACAGAGAACTTTATCCATGAAAGCAAAGAGTGGAATGTATGAGAGTATAGTTATACCAACACTCTTCTATGGGTGTGAGACATGGGTTGTGAATGTTGCAACAAGGAGAAAGCTGGAGGCAGTGGAGATGTCGTGTCTGAGGGCAATGTGTGGTGTGAATATAATGCAGAGAATCCGTAGTTTGGAGAATAGGAGGAGGTGTGGGATTACCAAAACTATTATCCAGAGAGCTGAGGAGGGGTTGTTGAGATGGTTTGGACATATAGAAAGGATGGAGCAAAATAGAATGACTTCGAGAGTGTATATATCTGTAGTGGTGGGAAGGCGGGGTAGGGGTCGGCCTAGAAAAGGTTGGAGGGAGGGGGGTAAAGGAGGTTTTGTGTGCGAGGGGCTTAGACTTCCAGAAAGCGTGCGTGAGCATGTTAGATAGGAGCAAATGGAGACAAATGGTTTTTAAGACTTGACGTGCTGTTGGAGTGTAGGCAAGGTAACATTTATGAAGGGTTTCAGAGAAACCGGCAGGCCGGACTTGATTTCTGGAGATGGGAAGTACAGTGCCGGCACTCTGAAGGAGGAGTGTTAATGTTGCAGTTTTGTAGCTGTAGTGTAAGCACGCCTCTGGCAAGACAGTGATGGAGTGAATGATGATGAAAGTTTTTCTTTGTCGGGCTACCCTACCTTGGTGGGAAATGGCCGATGTGTTAATAAAAAAGTTAAACAGTCAATTTTAATTTTAATTACAGGTCACAAAACGGGTGGGTGTCGATCCCCTGGCAGGCAGAGGAGACCTGACCAAAAAAATCTATATTTGTGTTCATAGTGGGGCCCATGCTTACATTCCTATGGTTATATAAATATACCTTGTTAAGTGAATTTTATTAAGACAACATGGAGCACTGGTTAAGCACACTGGCCAGCGAGTTATAGACCTCAGGTGCCACGGGTTCCAGCCCCACCTGTTCATGATTTATTTACAATCGTGATACTACGATTTCACGAGTCAGTTTCCATTACAATTTAAACTAAACTAAAAGTTCAATTACAATTATTAAAAACTATTGTAATTACATTCAGATTCAATTACAATTACATTTACTCGAAGCCTGTCTGTGGGCAGAAGGGAGGCCCAGGAATCACCGTTGCTCTCACTCATTCCATGGCCAAGGCACTCGATTTGCATCGCCTACAACTATTGATTAATAATAATGACCATGACCATTTCTATTAATCAACTCGAAATGTGTATTATTTTTTTCATATTCATTATAGAATTGGTCTGAATATATTGTGGAGACTCACCCGTTTTGCAGCCAAGGAAACCCAGTGGGCTGATCCTACCACCAGAACAGCCATAGTGTGTCGTGGAAGAGGCTCCCGCCCATATAAGAAACTCCAATCAAATTTTGACCAGAAAGATGCACAACCATGTATGTTAGAGGAGGAGTTATCAGTTGGAGGAGCATCAAACACGTTTGTAGCCAAACTTTGGGCCGCTGAGTGTTGATCCAGGTGCACCTCAGTAGCCACGTCAAGTGACCACACACCTCTCACAACTTCGTAAGTGTCTGTACATATCAGAAAACATAAATAGTAATAGTTTAGCAGTAATATATGTTTTTAATAATTTGCTAAGTGCTTTCCAAGTAATGTTTATAATTATTGCTATTAGTGAGAAATATATATGCCGAATAGGCTGAACGGCCTTAAAATATATACTTTTCCTAAAAATTCTTTTACGAAATGAGAGATTTTTTAATTGACAGTTATATAAAGATTTATATTTTTGGACCAAATGTAACTTAGAAACCTCACCTATTCTAACTGAAGTTATATATATATATATATATATATATATATATATATATATATATATATATATATATATATATATATATATATATATATATATACATATGTCGTGCCGATTAGGTAAAACTTGCGATTTTGGCTTAAATAGCAACGCTCACCTTGCCATATAAGACAAGTGAAAATTTGTGTATGCAATAATTTCGCAAAAATCATTCTGAACATAACGAAAAAAAATATATTTCATTGTGTTTGTTTATTATTAAATTAATGTTAACGTATCTAAAATATATTTAGTTGGGTTAGGCTAAATTAAATTGCGCTTGTTGTAATAAGGTTAGGTAGGTTTTCAAAGTTTCTCTTGGTACAAAATTATAAATTCTTACATTAATATAAATAAAATTAATATATCTTTAAACGTATAAGAGAAAATTTTAGAAAGGACTTAATTTTAGATGAGTTTGCTAATTGACCAGTTTACTAATCGGCACGACTATATATATATAATATATATATATATATATATATATATATATATATATATATATATATATATATATATATATATATATATATAATATATATATATATATATATATATATATATATAATATATATATATATATATATATATATATATATATGTCGTGCCGAATAGATAAAATTGGTCAATTGGAATATGTTTAAAAGACAAGATTCAAAATAATGTTGCTTGTTAATGCAAAGCAATTGATCAACAAAGAGAGATAGTAAAGGGCAACGAGTGACTTGCTCCCTTAAGGTTTACTATACAAATAGTAGGGGTCTAAGAAATAAGATAGATGAGCTAAGATTACTTGCAAGTGCAGGTAATATAGATATTATTGCTATAACAGAGACCTGGTTTAACCTGAAAGATAGGGAAATGCCTTCCGAGTGCAACATTCAGGGTTACAAACTATTCCACACTGATAGGGTCAACAGGAAGGGTGGTGGAGTGGCGATGTATGTCAGAGATAATTTAAATTGTTGTGTTAGACAAGGTATAAGATTAGAAACAGCGGACACAGAATCTGTTTGACTACAGTTTCTCGAGGGTGTGATTTACAGGCCCCCAAGTCTGGATAGGGAGTGAAGTAAGCTGCTATGGGACGAAATTCATAAGGCGTCTAGATATGAAAATGATGTGTTAATGGGAGATTTTAACTTTAGACAAATTGATTGGAACAATAAGACAGGTAATCTCGAGTCTAGTGACTTTCTTGATACGGTTCAGGATTGATTTTTAAAACAGTTTGTGACAGAATCAACTAGAGGTAGCAACTTGCTTGATTTGGTTCTTGTTAACTAAGAATCACTAATTAATAATCTTGAGGTTAATGAAGAGCTTGGGGAAAGCGATCACAAATCACTAGTTTTAATATATCAAGGAATTACCCAGGTAAATGTAATCAAGTCTCTGTTCCAGACTTTCATGTAGCCGACTTCATGGGGCTGAGAAATTACCTAGGTGGGCTAAATTGGGATGACCTGACTATGGGTCAGGTAGGTGGTTTTGGTTGCCAATATGACGTTTTTCAGAGCGTAGTTCTAGCTGCCCAGACAACTTTTGTTCCAAGCAGGGAAATTAGATCTAACAAAAATGATCCTAAATGGATGAACAAATAGATTAAGCATCTCATTGGTCAAAAGAGAGGCATATATAGGCGTATCAAAAGAGGGGATGAAGGGATAAGAAATCAATATTTTCAATTAAAGAGAGAAATAAAAAAAAGAAGTAAGAAAAGCAAAAAGGGATTATGAGGCTAAGGTCGCAAGGGATTCGAAGACTAACCCAAAAGGATTCTTTCACGTATACAGAAGTAAGATTAGGGACAAGATAGGCCCATTTAAGAGTAACTCAGGACAGATCAGGGACAGTGATAAGGATATGTGTGAAATTTTCAATACTTACTTCCTCTCAGTTTTTACTCAGGAATATACTAGCAGCATCCCAGAAATAATAAATTATGTAGAACAGGAAGATAATAAACTATGCTCGATTGGGGTAACTAGTGACATGGTCCTCAGACAAATAGAGAAATTAAAACCTAACAAATCCCCAGGCCCTGATGAACTGTTTGCAAGAGTTTTAAAGGAATGTAAAGAGGAACTTAGCAAACCTTTGGCAAATCTTTTCAATATATCACTACAAACTGGCATAGTGCCAGACAAGTGGAAAAGGGCAAATGTAATACCTATTTACAAGGCAGGTGACAGGTCCTTAGCTTCGAACTATAGACCAATAAGCCTTACCTCCATAGTTGGTAAATTTATGGAATCAATAATTGCCGAGGCAATTCGTAGCCATCTTGAAAAACATAAATTGATTAATGAATCTCAACACGGTTTTACTAAGGGGCGTTCCTGTCTTACGAATATACTAACTTTTTTCACTAAGGTGTTTGAGGAGGTAGATCATGGTAATGAATATGATATTGTGTATATGGACTTCAGTAAGGCTTTCGATAAAGTTCCACATCAGAGGCTACTGGGGAAACTTAAGGCACACGGAATAGGAGGAGATTTTTTTTTCCTGGGTAGAGGCATGGTAGACAAATAGGCGGCAGTGAGTTTGCATAAATGGAGAGAAATCAGAATGGGGGCGCGTCTCAAGCGGTTTTCCACAGGGGTCAGTTTTGGGCCCCCTGTTGTTTACAATTTACATAAACGACATAGATGAGGGAATGAATAGTAACATAAGTAAATTTGCTGATGACACCAAAATAGGCCGTCCAATTCATTCAAATGAGGACATTAGAGCTCTCCAGGATGACATGAATAGACTGATGCAGTGGTCGGAGAAGTGGCAGATGCAGTTTAATGTAAACAAATGCAAAGTTCTAAATGTTGGGCAGGACAATAACCATGCCACATATAAGCTGAATAATGTAGATCTTATTACTTGTGATTGCGAGAAGGATTTAGGAGTTCTGGTTAGTAGTAATCTGAAGCCAAGACAACAGTGCATAAGTGTTTGCAATAAAGCTAACATAATCCTTGGCTTCATATCAAGAAGTATAAATAATAGAAGTCCTCAGGTTGTTCTTCAACTCTATATATCTTTGGTTAGGCCTCATTTAGATTATGCTGCACAGTTTTTGGTCACCGTATTACAGAATGGATATAAATGCACTGGAAAACGTACAAAGGAGGATGACAAAGTTGATCCCATGTATCAGAAATCTTCCCTATGAGGATAGACTGAGGGCCCTGAATCTGCACTCTCTAGAAAGGCGTAGAATTAGGGAGGATATGATTGAGGTGTATAAATGGAAAACAGGAATAAATAAAGGGGATGTAAATAGCGTTCTGAAAATATCTAGCCAAGACAGACCTCGCAGCAATGGTTTCAAGTTGGAAAAGTTCAGATTCAGGAAGGATATAGGAAAGCACTGGTTTGTTAATAGAGTTGTGGATGAGTGGAACAAAATCCCGAGTACCGTCATAGATGCTAAGACGTTGTGTAGTTTTAAAGATAGGTTAGATAAATATATGGGTGGGTGAGAGTTTGGACATGACTAGCTTGTACTACCAGGTCAGTAGCCGTACTAATTCCTTAAGTGGAAGTGACCTGACCAGGTGGTCGGCTAGATAATTATATGAGTGGGTGCGGTTGGATGTGAGTTGGTCTTGACTAGCTTGTGCTACTAGGTCAGATGCAGTGCTCCTTCCTTAAGGGGGCAGGGTACAGCACTTATACATTTTCATTATTTTTCGTTCGATTCTTTTTATTTTTGGCACATGTTTAGAAGCATTTATGTAACATGCAATGACAGAGTTTCAATAAGATCGGCAAACAAACAACTGAGAAAAAAAATAATTACTGATTTTGACATATGGCAGCAGTTAGTTCCGGTCTGGCGGTACTAGTGGTGCTGTGGACACTTCCCACTCGTAGAATACATCTAACCCCAAAATATTATAGAATGTATGAATGCCTGATGGCTTGTCTTCATACAGAAAAAAAATACATTTGGTTCGCTTTTGACACTCGCTAAAATATCTGCCTTTTTATCCCCCCACAAAATAAAAAATATTTGAGATATTCCAAATTTTTTCCTTTAATATAATCAAACACACTTTGTTTTATATTCCCTGTGAAAATCATTACAATCTAATCATTAATAATGGACGAAATGTAAGCAATAGGTCAAAATCTTACTTTCGAGATATTCGCGGAAAAGCGCGCACGCCTCATTTACGTCAAAATATTCACGAAAATCTCGCTGTTTTGGGCTTATTCTATGCCTTGTAAGTGATTTCTTATTGTTTCCCATGTTAAAATGCCGTTTTCTTTGAGTACGCCAGCAAGGCAATAGAGAAAACCGTATATTTATAAGCAGGAAGATTGCTGGATCAAGGTCTCCGATGACTGCACTCTCCGGTATATGACACTTATTATTATTTTGGCAGTCTTTATTATGCTTTTATCTTATATATCTTATGTCTAATACTATTATTGAATAAATGTTATAAGCAGATAAAGCGTATTAGTAATAATAACGTCAGTATAAAGACATTTGTTGGGAGTATCAAACCGCTGATTATGCAACAATCGTCCTTGGCTGCCTCTTGACTCCTCCCACCTCTGATATAAGCCAATAAGCTGCTCCAACACTGTATTATGATGTTGAGTGGTAAATTTAGTGTATTGGAAAGAAATATATAGAGAAAATTAAACAAAATAAAACAAAACAAAAAAAAAATTATGTCGCGCGGTCACAAACTTTTTTTGCCTTGCGCGTCGTAAGATAATATGTTTCAAATAGCTATAATTTGCTTTACAAACGTTGTATTAAAATGGGATTTTCACCAAAATGTTGCCAGATTCTTAAACTATTTTTCAGTCAACAAAACTCATTTTCCATATTTTTTCAATTATTTTCGTGCGCCGCCAGGTCACGTGTACCCTCATCCTGTAGCCTAACCTGGCTGGGTCGGGGCATTGGCTTAAGCCGTTGGAAACTTGGACCTGCCTCGTATGGGTCAGTAGGCCTGCTGCAGTGTTCCTTCTTTCTTATGTTTTTATGATCTTAATTAGCAAGAACTCTTTTAAAATTTAGTCCTTTCTAAAATTTTCTCTTATACGTTTAAAGATATATATTTTTTTCATTTATGTTAAAGTAAAATTTAATAATTTGTACCAAAAGAACCTTAGAAAACTTGTCTAACATTATTATTATAACAAGCACAATTTAATTTAGCCTAATCGAACTAAATATATTTTAGATAATTTTACAATAATTTAATAATAAACAAAAACAATGAAATAAATTTTTTTCGTTAGGTTCAGAATGATTTTCGTGAAATTATTGCATACACAAATTTTCTCTTGCCTTATTCGGCAAGAAGAGAGTTGCTATTTAAGGCAAAATTGCATTGCAAGTTTTACCTATTCGGCACGACAAATATATGAATATATATGCATAAACAGAAGAGTGGATTGGAGTCGTGAACTGTGGCCCATAAATTGTCAGTCCGAGGCCGTCTTGGCTAACCTATTCTTCTAACGAAGAATTCAAAGGTAATGCTGTATTACATTCCTCCATAGTCACCAAATGTGATGCAGCTGAACTCCTTCCCTCGTTCCAGGAGCTTTACCAGTAGATCTATTCTTACTCCCCCTTTCAATGCCACATTTTCTATGAACTCAAATTAAGTTGTAATGAAAAAACTGATCGTGGATAAACAGAACTGTGGACGGGGTGTGAAGGGAGTAAGAAAAGATCTACTGTGACATCACACATCCCTGTCTAAGGCCTACTTTTACTGGGAAATAATCTTCCTGCCGTCTACATACTCTAACCTGAGGCTCACTATCCTCGTAAAAACTTTTCACCACTTTCAATAACCTACCTCCTATTCCATATATTTGCAACATCTGCCACATTGCCCCCCTATCCACCCTATCATATGCCTTTTCCAAATCCAAAAATGCCACAAACACCTCTTTACCCTTATCTAAATACTGTTCCCGTATATGTTTCACTGCAAAGACTCGGTCTACACACCCCTTACCCTTCCTGAAACCTCCTTGTTTATCTGCTATCCTACTCTCCGTCTTGTTTCATAATTCTTTCAATGATAACTCTACCATACACTTTACCAGGTATACTCAACAGACTTATTCCCTTATAATTTTTACACTCTCTTTTGTCCCCTTTGCCTTTATAGAAAGTAACTATGCATGTTCTCTGCCAATCCCTAGGTACCTTACCCTCTTCCATACATTTATTAAATAAAACACTAACCACTTCAAAACTATATCCCCACCTGCATTTAATATTTCTATCTTTATCCCATGAATCCCAGCTAGTTTACCCCCTTTCATTCTTCTCACAGCTTCATGAACTTTCCGTATATGTATGGATTTAATAATAACACTAACCAGGTAATCCAGCCAGACATATTATTAGCTCCATATGTTCAGTTTCTTATACATTATCTAAATGGCTAGTAGATATGTTAAGCCCAATTGTTGGTAAAATTTCTAAATTTAATGTTAAAAACAACATAAATTTAGTTGACACATTAAGGACCATGAATGATATAAATCATTACAGTATAGTTAGTTTTGATGTCACATCTTTGTTTACAAAAGGTCCAGTTGATGATTTATTAAGTTTCCTATCTGAACAACTTGTTAATTACAATTTATCATTGTCAGTACCTACAATCATTGAGCTTATTAAACTCTGTATTGTTGATGCAAAGTTAGTGTTCAATGTGGAGTTTTACACTCAGAAGTTTGTTAAGACAATGGGAAGTCCTCTATGACCTGTCCTTAGCAATTTGTACATGAAATATATTGAAACAAGACGGCTTAACAAAATCCTTCAAAATAGAGCAAAGTGGTACTGATGTGTTCATGATGTTTTATGTCTAATGTCTGAATCCAGCAGGTGTGTGGATGAGAGAAATGCAATAGAATC
>WNWK01038216.1:0-18059 GCA_009830355.1 Cherax destructor | reverse complement strand
TGGACAGATTTTAGTGCGACAGGGTCCAGTACCAGTAAAAGACAAAGAAGGGAAGTAACCCCAGAAAGGGCTTTGATACCTGAAGTCCTTATGGAGGGGGATTCCCCTTCCAAACAATAACCTCAACTCCCTCTCTTCTCCTCCGCCTTCTTCAATATGCCAACAAGAGTCTTCAATAATGGTATGTAATGTTCATTTATCATTAAAATTAGTGCTTTATATTTATTTCTCATTGTTTTCTGTATGTAAAACTATAGTTATTATTTAAAAAATGTATTTTTTGTTAATATTTTTGGGTGTCTGTAACGGATTAATTGTATTTACATTATTTCTTATGGGAAATATTACTTTGGTTTTTGTACTTTTCGGATTTAGAATGACCTTCTGGAACAAATTTAGTACGAAATTTGGGGGTCCACTGTATATTTCATTGAAGATCACTTAAATATTAATAATTTGTACATTAAATGAATTAGGTTGATCAAAGGATTGTGTAAATCCAAAGTCAGTGAAAGTTGTAGGGAATATCCCAGGAAGGGTTTTTAAAAGGAGGGGATAAATAAGGTTTTTATTGGTAGGGGCTTGAACATTGAGGAACCATATGTGAGCATGTTAGATCACTGTGTGTTTAGACAAGTTTTTTCCAGATTTGAAGTTCTGTTGGCGTGTAAGGTAATATTTATAAAAATTGAGGGAAACCATTTAGCTGGAGTTTTGGAGGTAAGAAGTGTTGTGCCAGATCAACCAGGCTATGATGGATATGTGGGGCAGTGGGCCTCCAGCAACAACAGCCTGGTTGACCAGGCTAGCACCAGATGAGCTTGGCCTATAGCCGGGCTCCGGGAATAGAAAGACTCTTTGAAACTCATCAGAGGTATAAGGTAATGTATATCCAAATTTGCAGATGTTACATTCATTGTAACTTTTTTTTTTTTTTTCTCAACAAGTCGGCCGCCTCGTCACCCTGCCTCAGTGGGAGACGGCCGACTTGTTGAAAAAAAAAAACATTCCTTGAGGTCCTCGCAAATTTAGAATCAGTAGATACAGTACATTACCACTTAATTTTATCTGTATAGTAAATTTTGTTTTAGATTTGGACTTGTTTTGTGTTTTGGAGTCCATATTTCTCAATATTGCTCAAACTACATAAATATTTATGAGGAAGAATACAAAGAGATTCGAACAAAATCCTATGATTCACTTTCAGGTAAGAGGATGTGTGCCAAGCCCAAATGAAATGGGAACCTTAAAATAAGCAGTGAATTATCAGAATTGTTCATGACAGACCCTTTGCCAAAAACATTGGGTATTTAAATTCTGCATATATCAAGGCTTAGCTGTACAAAAGGTGCTGAGTGGATAAATTTTCTTCTTTATTTCAGGTTCATGCATCAGATTGTTCCGAGGGACCAGAGGAACCACAAAAACTGTCAAAGGAAGCTGGAAGAAAAGGTAAACGAAGGCAAAATCAGAGAGGACAGGTGGCAGAAGATGTTGAGATTGAACATGCAACTATTAGTACAAAGTTATCAGATGTCTCCAAGTCAGACAAAGCACAGTGAGTAGAGTTGTAAATACAGTATGCTGATACAACAGTTATAGTACATGACAAGTTATCACAAGAAAACGGCATACGGTACATTTGTCCCTACATATTTATGTGAGATTTACATTATTAGAGGGCCTGTGAAGCTAAAAACCACTAATAATACAAAATTTTGTGTGCATAACAAATTTTTATTGATTTGAGCTTATTTTGTGTTTCAGGTAATATCAGCCCAGAGTCTGCATGGAAAATTATGATGCCAGCTGCAGAACAAACTGTTGATCATTGCACCATATGGCTGTGGATGGATGAAGTTTGGACCTTCCAGAAATCTTGGGAAACTAGTACACCAATTGCAAGTGGGTCCATGCAGCTTTAGAAGTGAACTAATCTGCCTTTGGGTTTTACTCTACACTATGTTTAATGAAGTTTGAATGAGGGCATATTAGATGGATAATAATAATAGAAGAAGAGGACAGTGTTTTGTTCTCTTGTAACATTATTATCCATCTAATACACCATCATCTGAACATGGTGCAGAATTCAACCTGAAGGTGGATGAGCCTCCTCTTGGAGCTGCATGACTACTTGTAATTGATGTGTGAAAGTTCAGACTTTTACCATCTGCTTCCATATGTTTCAGTGATCAAAAGTTTGTCTTGCAGCTAGTGTCATAACTTTCCACATAGACTGTATCTCTGTGATATATCACTGATTTGGTTACTGTTGACATTCATAAGAAATAATGACCAGAATAAGAGAGAGTAAGGCATGGGAGAGTCATTAAGCCAAATAAACACTGGATAATTGAATTTATTCTCTGGATGCTCTTCAGTAAAAACATTGGATGCTCATAGTCCACTAATATGGAAGTTCACAGATTTGTAGGAATGACTGTATATGTACTTAATTGCAGTAATGAGAGGCCTATACTATGCCATTACATTTCAAAATACAGTAGTCTGCCCTTATCTGCAGGGGATATGTTCCAAGACCTACCGGGGATACCTGAAACCGTGGATAGTAGTGAACTCTATATACAAGTCATTTTTCATTTGTATACCTATGATAAAGTTTAATTGATAGATTATGCAAAATAAGTCTAGAATTAGCACTTTTTCACTGAGGGGAAGCATTTCACAGCTTCTCTTAGGCTTTGAAGAACTGCCAGCATCACTACTTTTGCACTTTGGGTCCATTATCCAGCAAAATTAAGGGTTATTTTCAGGCCATGGTAAACCATAGATAACTGAAACCACGGATAATGAATCCAAGGATACTGGGGTTCTACTGTTTATTAAAAATATATGATTGGTGAAATTTAAAATATGCAACTGTAGGCTGGTGTGTGTCTTAAAAAACAGAAGATATAGATAGAATAGAAAAAGCAACAAATAGGAACTCGACACACCTTCACTAAACAATCATATACCTGAGATACGTATATACGTTTTATAAAAGAACAACCGAGAATTAAATGAAAGAGATATACAGTGGATCCCCGCCTAATGAACACCCCGGAAATCGTACAATTTTGTAAGTATAATATTGCAAGTGCTTGTGGAAGTGTATTTTTGGGGGTCTGAAATAGACTAACCTACGTGACATTATTTCTTAAGGAAGTAAATTCGTTCGGTAATGGCACTTGAGCAGGCTTCTGGAATGAATTTTATTCGTTAGGCGGGGGTCCACTGTATGAGGCTTTGTCAGAGAGGTTGGTGAGGGCTTCTGGCACTGGCTTTGGCCCCATTGACTATGTGAAACCTCGCATATTACACTATCTCACCTTGTCCATGTCTGAACTGTCTGTACAACTTTATTTATGATCAATGCATAACGGACTGATAATATTATGCTTAGCGGACAAGTGAGGAAGGACTTTAACACACCCTGAACTCAGGTGCAGTAGGGTTGAAACTAGAACCATCAGCAGAGTTGTGTTACAGTGGCTGAGGGAGTGTGTGGTTGCCCTTCTACCATCATTAATTTTACTGCTAGGTGAATAGTGGCAGCAGCTTTAAGGAGAGTTGTCCATGTGTCTTACCTCACTTGTTAGATGGCTAAATATAGGGTGAACTTTACTTTGCTTTACCTTTCAAGATTTAGGATTCTTTGGAGATAAATATCCCAACATACTGTAGTGGTCAGCTGACTGAATGGAGGACAAGCCATTCAGTAAAGTTACTGTTATGCATTCCTTTTTATTCCTCTTCCAATTGTTCTGATACAGGTATTCTGTCTCTTATATAATGTTACAGAAAAATTCATAGAAATGATAAAATTGCATATTAAAGCAAAGGATACTATATTTCTATTTTTAATAAATGCAGAAAGGTCACGATTAGTGGGTGTTTGAATAGAACAAAATTTGAATTAGTGCAAATTATTATATATCAGGTCGCATTTAATGTGAGCTAAAATTTAGTTAATGCGAGTTTTTCCCAAACTCTTCAAATTGTGCACAAAAAAGACAACACATCTTTATTGCAGCCCTGGACCAAGGAACCATTGCAACATTTAACCTCTTTAAGGGGGGCTCCTTGACGTGGTAAAGAGGCTATCGGTCTGAGGAATTGGACCTTTTGGTCTTCTTCCTCAGACCGAACCTAATTACCCCCAATCCCCCTCCCTTTCCCATCTCCCCATCCTCCCTTTTCCCTTTCCTCCTCCTCCTCCTCATCCCTCCCTTATTTCCTTCCCAGTTTTACCCTGGGAGCTTCTCTCCTCAGGCATTCTAGTTCCTAGGTAGGGGGAAGGGTATCGTAGTCCATCCCATTCCGTTGAGGTCCTTGGCGGTGGTGTAGTTTGCCGTGGAATCTGGATCGCCTGGGGATGTCCCGATCCCTCTCCGGTCACCCGGGGGGTGGCTTTGGGTATCTTTCGGGCGACGGGTGTATCTCTGGAGGCCACCTTTCGGATTCCGGGGTGGTGGCCGAGGCGGTATGCTTTGTGGCGGATATCCGGCCGCCCTCTCTTTGTCCGCCGAGATGGCTCGGTGGATGTGAGGTTGCTATCCCGGATTGCTGGTTTACTGGCGTGAAGGGTAGGGTATGGCACGGGTTCCATGCAGCATCTGCACTACTTGCGGTGTTGAGGTCCTCTTGGGCACGGAGGGGGATTTGCGCTCCCTTTCATTCCTCCTAGGACCTATTCCTCCACGTTCCCCTTTTTTATTCTTTTTTTATTTTTATTTTCTTTTCTTCTTTCTTTTTTTTCTTAAAAATAAAAAGAAAGAAGTAACCTAACCATGGCTGACCCAATCCATGAACCCACTACCCCCGGGCCCCTTCCTGATACCGCACCCAGTACTGACCCTGCCTCGTTAACGGATGACTCTTTGGACACCTCTCATGCCCCTGTACCTCTTGCTGGTGCTGGTTCGTCACCTGCTTCAGGTACCAGGGTCCCGACTGGCCCTTTCGATACGTCTGACCTTCGCTCTTCTCTGACCTTGATTCCGGCTTCTCCCTCGACGGTGCGGCAATTTTCGAATCGCTCGCCCGTCTCCCATCGGACCACCCCCGGTCAAACACAAAAACGACCAAGACCCACACATGACGATTCGACACTCCCTTCTCGTTCATCGCAGAAACGACCAGCTCGTCACTCACTCCCCTTAAACTCTCTGTTTCAAACTACTCAATGGACAAAGTTTTTTACTCTTCGTCCAACTTCTCCTAATACCTATCTTTCAGACCATAGTATTGGTAAGGCTCTACTACGCCATGTTGGTCAAAACATCTCATTTCACGCTCTCAAGAGCGGCACTCGCATCATCACGGTCCAGAATGCTGGCCAAGCTCGTGATCTTTCTCTTCTTACGACCATTGACAATACACCTGTTACTATTGACAAGCACCATTCCCTCAATTCTTGTTGTGGTTCTGTCATTTTGCCCCACACCATTGTCCAATGGAATTTCCAGACATGTGGTGATGACATTTTCGAGCAGCTTGAGCTCCAAGAACTCCCTATCCTTAAAGTTGACACTTTTGTCCTCCCAGCCAATAAGCGAAGACGTTATCCTTGCAATATAGCTCGTTTAACGTTTGACTGCCGAGAACTGCCACCTTCGGTCTACATTGCAGGTCAACGTTTACAAGTTCGAAAGGTGACCCCTACACCGCAGCAGTGTAGAAACTGCTGGCGTTTTGGTCATCCAGCAAAATATTGCAGGTCCATGGCCGAATGCCCAGTCTGTGGTGCTGACGACCATGCCAGTTCTTCTTGTACTCTACCTCCCTCTTGCCTTAACTGTCATGAGGCACATCCTTCATATTCTCGCTGTTGTCAGGTTTACCTGAATGAGCGGGAAATCCGTTGTCTCAAAGAGGCGGAAGGCTTCTCCTATGCTATGGCTGTCTCTCATCTTCGCCTTCAAGGGAAACTTCCCCGTATTTCTTATTCTCGCATTGCTAAACGTCGCCCCACTTCTGGGGTCCCAACTTCCACGGCTTCCTCTGTGGTTGCCTCATCCGCAATCACCCCTGTCTCGAATCCTTTTGATATTCTTGGCTCCGAGGTCCCTACCTCGGCTTCCCATACTGTCCACACTCCTTCCTCTACTCACTCGCACAATCCTGAGTCTACACGTCCTCGTTCTTCATCTAAACCTCAGCGCCCCCCTCCTTCTCATAAGCCCGGCAAAAATCCCTACTGCCAGGTCCTTCGCCTCTGACTAGTTCTATAACGTGTGTGGAGGTTCATCCTCCTCCTCATACACTACCTTCATCCCCTGTCCCCTCCCAAGCCCCTTCGACAGTTTCCTCTTCTATCTCCTCACCCTCTACTTTAGTGCAGTCTATAGACTCCCTGATCGTTGCTCACTCTTCTTCCATTTCTAATGTAGTCCCACATTCTGCATCTTTGACTTCCGAAACACTGGAAGCTATTGCAGAATATATTACAGAGACTGGACAGATGATGGACACTACTCCACCTGAGGTTCCTCATCTCTCTTCTTCGTCTCAACCCCCCCTTCCTTCACAACGTCCTCCTCCTTCTCTGATTACAGGTCTTCCGCTGCCTCCACACGTGGACTTTTCTAACCCTAGTCCATAGATTCCTCTCACTTCCACTTATATCTTTCTCTCCATAAATCATGGCTTATTTACAGTGGAATATCCGAGGCCTCAGGGGTAACCGGGTGAGCTTCAGGTGTTGCTCTCTCAGTTTTCCCCTGTTGGGGTCTGTTTGCAAGAACCCAAATTACAATCCACTGTTATCAGGCCCTTTTCAGGCTATGATTTGTTATATTCATCGGATCCTTTTTCCGATGGAACCTTTAACGAAAGTGCTCTTCTTATACGCACTGGTGTTCCATACCGTCAGCTCTATGTTCCTTCTTCCTTACATTACACCGCAGCCCGTATCCACTTGAATAAGTGGTATACACTCTGTTCTTTATATCTCTCCCTTCGCGGGCAATGTCTATCCCAGATGTTGATTTTCTGGTTTCTTCCTTACCGCCACCCCTTCTATTACTCGGCGATTTTAACGCATACCATTTTCTCGGGGGAGGATCGCACTGTGACTCCCGTGGCATTCAGTTGGAGGCATTTCTTGCTTCTCTTCCCTCCATGTTTTAAATACGGGTACTCCTACCCATTTTGATCCCGAACTCATTCTTTCTCCTGCATCGATCTTTCCATCTGCTCTTCATCTACTGTCCTTGACTTCACCTGGTCTGTCCTCCCGGACTTACATGACAGCGATCATTTCCCAATCATCCTTAAGTCCCCTCTGTTTTCTCCACCTCCTCATTGCCCACGCTGGCAATTTGACCGGGCGAAATGGGACCTTTACGCACATCTTACTGCCTTTCATGAGGTTCCTATCTCGTCCTCCATTGATGAGGTTTTACATCTCTTTTCGTCCTCCATCTTCACAGCGGCTTCACATTCTATTCCCCAAACCTCGGGCAAGCATCCTCAGAAGTGCGTGCCTTGGTGGTCTCCTGCTTGTGCTCGGGCAGTGCGTTTGAAACGTGCTGCATGGGGCAGGTATCGATATAACAGAACCACAGAGAGACTCCTTGATTTCAAGCAGAAGAGAGCTATTGCTAAACGCACTTGCTGGCGAGATTACGTTTCAACTGTCACTTCGGCTTCCTCGATGAGTGCAGTCTGGAAGAAAGTGCGGAAATTAAGTGGTAAATTCTCCCCCGACCCGGCTCCTGTTCTTCAGGTTGCTGGTGTCGATATAGCACACCCTCTTGCCGTTGCCACTGAAATTGGTAACCATCTCGTCCGCATTTCTCAGGGGCTCCATCTATGCCCCTCGTTCCTTTCTTCTAAGTCTGCCAGCGAGTTAAAGCCCTTAGATTTTTCTTCTCTTAGAGAAGAATCCTATAATGTGCCTTTTACCCTTCAAGAACTGGAGGCAACACTCTCTGCTTGCCGATCATCGGCAGCTGGGCCAGACGGCATACATATTCGTATGCTACAGCATTTACATCAGTCTGCTCTTACTGTCCTCTTACGACTCTTTAATCTTATATGGTCGCAAGGAGTTATTCCCAGCTGTGGAAGTCTGCTATTGTTCTCCCTTTTCGAAAACCAGGTGCTACGGGACGTGATCCCTCTCACTACCGTCCCATCGCTCTTACCAGTGCAGTTTGCAAGGTAATGGAACGTCTAGTTAATAGACGTTTGATGTGGTATTTAGAGACTCACAATAGTCTCTCCCTAGTCAGTATGGTTTCCGTAAGGGCCGTTCTGCCATTGACCCCTTGCTGCGCTTGGATACGTATATTCGTAATGCCTTTGCGAATAACCATTCGGTTATCGCTATCTTTTCGACCTTGAGAAGGCTTATGATACAACTTGGAGATATAATATCTTGGCCCAGGCCCACTCCTTAGGCCTCCGAGGCAACTTACCATTCTTTCTTAAGGCTTTCTTAACTGACAGACATTTCCGGGTCCGGGTTCGTAATGAACTCTCCCGGAATTTGTCCAAGCTGAAGGTGTCCCCCAGGGATGTGTTCTGAGCACAACACTTTTTCTGCTTGCTATAAATAATCTGGCATCTGTTCTCCCATCCAATATTTGGTCATCGCTCTATGTGGATGACTTTGCTATAGCTTGTGCAGGTGCTGACTGTCACCTCATTGCAGTTTCCCTCCAGCATGCCATCAACCGGGTTTCTGATTGGGCCACCACTCACGGGTTTAAGTTTTCTAGTGGCAAAACTCATCAAATTACGTTCACTAGACGTTCAGTGGTCTCTGATCATCCATTGTACCTATACGGCTCACGTATCCCAGAACGTGATACAGTCAGGTTTCTCGGCCTCCTGTTTGACCGCAGATTGTCCTGGAAACCTCACATTACCTCTCTGAAGGCGACTTGCCATAGCCGGCTGAACCTCCTTAAAACCCTCGCACATCTTTCATGGGGGGCTGATCGTAGAACTCTCCTTCGCCTACATTCAGCCCTAATTCTATCGAAACTCGATTATGGTGACCAGATATATTCGGCAGCCTCTCCTGCCACTCTTTCCAGCCTTAATCCCATCCATCACCAGGGATTACGCTTATGCCTTGGTGCTTTTCGTTCTTCCCCGGTTGAGAGCCTCTATGTAGAAGCGAACATTCCATCCTTGTCCGATCGTCGTGATGCACATTGCATTCGCTATTATGTTCGTCTCATGACCTCCGCAATCCTTCCATGTATAGGATTGTCACAGATGTTAGTAGACGCTCGTTATTTGTTCGTCGCCCTGTTTACTTCGTCCCTTTTCTCTTCGTCTGCATTCACTCTTGTCTTCCCTTCAGCTTCCGCCTTTATATGTTCATGTGGCTTCACCCTTTCCTCTACCCCCTTGGGAAGTTCCTGCTGTCCGTGTCTGTTCTATTCCTCTACCTTGCGCGAAAGCCCAACTTCCTACGGCGGCTTCTCTCTTTCTTTCTAGACCATTTCCGTTCTCATTCCCATGCCATCGCAGTATACACCGATGGTTCAAAGTCATCTGACGGCGTCGGATTCGCAGCAGTGTTTCCGGACAGCGCGTACGAGGGCATCTGTTACCCTCGGCTAGCATATTTACGGCTGAATTGTATGCCATTCTTGTGGCACTTATCCGTATTGCATCTATGCCTGTATCACCATTTGTGGTCGTTTCAGACTCCCTTAGTGCTTTACAGGCTATCCGTAAAATTGATACACCTCACCCCTAGTTCTTCGTATCCACCTTTGGTTACGCCGTATCTTTAGCAAGCATAAAGATATTGTCTTTTGTTGGGTCCCTGGTCATGTTGACGTACAGGGCAATGAACAGGCAGACACTGCTGCGCGGTCAGCAGTACATGACCTTCCAGTTTCATATAGAGGTGTTCCTTTCACGGACTATTTTGCGGTCATTGCTACCCACCTTCGCACCCGTTGGCAACAACGCTGGTCTGACCTGCTGAATAACAAACTTCATTCTATTAAACCGGTTATAGGTTTCTGGCCTTCTTCTTGTCACCAATGTCGAGGTTGGGAGACTACACTCTCCCGTCTTCGCATCGGCCACACTCGTCTTACTCACGGGTATCTCATGGAGAGGCTCCCTGCCCCTCTCTGTGAGCATTGTCAGGTTCCAGTGTCTGTTCGACATATCCTGTTGGACTGCCCACTCTATCAACGAGCACGCAGAATTTACCTCCAACGACGTCTTCGCTCTGCGGCCCTTTCTTTACCTTCCCTTCTTGCAGATGGCCCCTCCTTTAATCCTGACTCTCTCATTGACTTTTTGACAGAAACTGACTTACTACACTTCTACCTCGATCTCTTGCTACCCTCCTCCCCTGCACTATCCACCGTCATCTTGCACTCCATACCCTACTAATCGTCCATCTCCCTCTTACAACCCACTCTCCCTGCATCCTACAATAACCTGCAGCGCTGTATAACCCCTGTGGTTTAGCGCTTCTATTTGATTATAATAATAATGCAACATTTAAGGCCTACTACCAAAGAAAAGCTTTAGAAATTACAATTGCTAAAACTACAGGTGATGACGCTGTTTCCTTAACTGGTTTCTGGAAAAAATTATAACATCAAAAATACAGTCGAAAATATTCCCTATGCTTGGCAACAAATAACTGCAAGTAACATGCGTGCAGTGTGGAAGCACATTCAGCCACATTATGCAAACAGTTTCAAAGATTTTCTCTCAAAAGCAGTCTGTTATTGAAGAAATAGCAAACATTGGAAGAAAGCTTGGTTTTGATGAATTAGAAAGTGATGATGTCTGGGAATTGCTCAATTTGCACTCTCAAGAATTGACTGATGGTGATCTTTCAGATCAACGAATGTTTGAAGAAGCTGACAATGATTCCCAAGAAGCAGATAATGTACAAATGAAGGAGTTTACTCTCAAAGAATTTGAAGACCTCTTTTGAGCTGAAGAAGTCACGAAGCAAAAAATTATGGATGCTAATCCTAATGTCAATTGAAGCATGCAAATACGCCAAGATATGGATCAAGCTCTCTACAGCTACCAGCGTATTGCATGAAGATTTAAAGAAAGAAGACTGTTCTGCCTACACTACTAAAATATTTTAAACAACAATAATGATGCTTTCATCATATCGACAGGTATGATATTCAATAATTTTTATATTTTTAAATTTTTTTTATAACTACTCTGTCATTTTGCTTGTAATAAACTTAATCAGAAATACATTTTTTTGTATCCTTTGGTGTTATATTACCTTAATAAATAGATAAAAAAACTTGTTTAAAAATTTTCATTGCATATTTCCATTGGACTCCATGGGAAAGTGGAACAGAATTCTTCCTCTGTAAGCCATGCGTGTCGTAAGAGGCGACTAAAATGCCGGGAGCAAGGGGCTAGTAACCCCTTCTCCTGTATATATTACTAAATGTAAAAGGAGAATCTTTCGTTTTTCGTTTTGGGCCACCCCTCTTCGGTGGGAAACCGCTGACGTGTTGACAGATGATGATTTCCATTGGGCTGGAACTAATTACCATATTTTATATATACATATGTATACATATGTAATGGGCTAGTAACCCCTTTTCCTGTATAGCTTACTAAAAAGAAGAAGAAGAAAATCGTCAAAGTGGGATGTTTGAATGTGCGTGGATGTTGTGCGAATGATAAGAAAGAGATGATTGTAGATGTTATGAATGAAAAGAAGCTGGATGTCCTGGCTTTAAGTGAGACAAAGCTGAAGGGGGTAGGAGAGTTTCAGTGGGGAGAAATAAATGGGATTAGATCAGGGGTTTCAAATAGAGTTAGAGCTAAAGAAGGAGTGGCAATAATGTTGAATAATCAGTTATGGCAGGTAAAGAAGGAATATAAATGTATAAATTCAAGGATTATGTGGAGTAAAATAAAGGTTGGATGTGAAAAGTGGGTTATAGTAAGTGTTTATGCACCTGGAGAAGAGAGAAGTGTAGAAGAGAGAGAGAGATTTTTGGAAATGTTGAGAGTGTGTGGGGAGTTTTGAACCAAGTGAGAGAGTAATTGTGGTTGGGGATCTTAATGCTAAAGTGGGTAAAAATGTTGTGGATGGAGTAGTAGGTAAATTTGGGGTGCCAGGGGTAAATGTAAATGGGGAGCCATTAATTGAGCTATGTGTAGAAAGAGGTTTGGTAATAAGTAATACATATTTTATGAAAAAGAGGATAAATAAATATACAAGGTATGATATAGCACGTAAGGAAAGTAGTTTGTTGGATTATGTATTGGTGGATAAAAGGTTGATGAGTAGGCTTCAGGATGTACATGTTTATAGAGGGGCAACGGATATATCAGATCATTATTTGGTTGTAGCTACAGTTAGAGTAAAAGGTAGATGGGACAAAAGGAAAATGGCAACAGCAAGTAAGAGAGAGGTAAAAGTGTATAAACTAAGGGAGGAGGAAGTTAGGGTGAGATATAAGCAACTATTGGCAGAAAGGTGGGCTAGTGCAAGTAGGAGTAGTGGGGGGGTTGAAGAATGTTGGGATAGTTTTAAAAATGCAGTATTAGAATGTGGGGCAGAAGTTTGTGGTTATAGGAGGGTGGGTGCAGGAGGAAAGAGGAGTGAGTGGTGGAATGAAGAAGTAAAGGGTGTGATAAAAGAGAAAAGGTAGCTTATGAGAGGTTTTTACAAAACAGAAGTGTTAGTAGAAGAGCAGAGTATATGGAGAGTAAAGAAAGGTGAAGAGAGTGGTGAGAGAGTGCAAAAGAAGAGCGGATGAAAGAACGGAGAGGCTCTGTCAAGAAATTTTGCTGAAAACAAGAAAAATTTTGGAGTGAGATAAACAAGGTAAGAAAGCCTAGGGAACGAATGGATTTGTCAGTTAAAAACAGAGTAGGGAGTTAGTAGATGGGGAGCTGGAGGTATTGGGTAGATGGCGGGAATATTTTGAGGAACTTTTAAATGTCGATGAAAAGAGGAGGCGATAATTTCATGTACTGGCCAGGGAGGTACAACATCGTTTAGGAGTGAAGAAGAGCAGGATGTGAGTGTGGGGAGGTGCGTGAGGCATTACGTAGAATGAAAGGGGTAAAGCAGCTGGAATTGACGGAATCATGACAGAAATGTTAAAAGCAGGGGGATATAGTGCTGGAGTGGTTGGTATTTTTGTTTAATAAATGTATGAAAGAGGGAAGGTACCTAGGGATTGGCAGTGAGCATGTATAGTTCCTTTATATAAAGGGAAGGGAGGATAAAAGAGAGTGTAAAAATTATAGGGGAATAAGTTTACTGAGTATACCAGGTAAAGTGTATGGCAGGGTTATTATTGAAAGAATTAGAGGTAAGACAGAGAGTAGGATTGCAGATGAGCAAGGAGGCTTTAGAGTGGGTAGGGGATGTGTAGATCAAGTGTTTACAGTGAAGCATATATGTGAACAGTATTTAGATAAAGGTAGAGAAGTTTTATTGCATTTATGGATTTAGAAAAGGCATATGATAGAGTGGATAGGGGAGCAATGTGGCAAATGTTGCAAGTGTATGGAATAGGTAGTAAGTTACTGAAGGCTGTAAAGAGTTTTTATGAGGATAGTGAGGCTCAGGTTAGGGTGTGTAGGAGAGAGGAGATTACTTCCGGTAAAAGTAGGTCTTAGACAGGGTTGTGTAATGTCACCATGGTTGTTTAATATATTTATAGATGGGGTTGTAAAAGAAGTAAATGCTAGGGTGTTGGGGAGAGGGTGGGGATTAAATTATGGAGAATTAAATGCAAAATGGGAGTTGACACAGTTACTTTTGCTGATGATACTGTGCTTATGGGAGATTCTAAAGAAAAGTTGCAAAGGTTAGTGGACGAGTTTGGGAGAGTGTGTAAAGGTAGAAAGTTAAAAGTGAACATAGATAAGAGTAAGGTGATGAGGGTATCAAACGATTTAAATAAAGAAAAATTGGATATCACATTGGAGAGAGGGATTATGGAAGAAGTAAATGTTTTCAGATATTTGGGAGTTGATGTGTCAGCAGATGGGTTTATGAAGGATTAGGTTAACCATAGAATTGATGAAGGAAAAAGGTGAGTGGTGCATTGAGGTATCTGTGGAGACAAAAACGTTATCCATGGAGGCAAAGAAGGGAATGTACGAAAGTATAGTGGTACCAACACTCTTATATGGGTGTGAAGCATGGGTTGCAAATGCTGCAGCGAGGAGGAGGCTGGAGGCAGTGGAGATGTCCTGTCTAAGGGCAATGTGTGGTGTAAATATTATGCAGAAAATTCGGAATGTGGAAATTAGGAGAAGGTGTGGAGTTACTAAAAGTATTTGTCAGAGGGCTGAAGAGGGGTTGTTGAGGTGGTTTGGTCATTTAGAGAGAATGGATCAAAGTAGAATGACTTGAGAGCGTATAAATCTGTAGGGAAGGAAGGCGGGGTAGGGGTCGTCCTAGAAAAGGTTGGAGGGAAGGGAGTAAAGGAGGTTTTGTGGGCGAGGGCTTGGACTTCCAGCAAGCATGTGTGAGCGTGTTAGATAGGAGTGAATGGAGACGAATGGTTTTGGGACCTGACGAGCTGTTGGAGTGTGAGCAGGGTAACATTGTGTGAAGGGATTCAGGGAAACCAGTTAATTGATTTAGTTGGACTTGAGTCCTGGAAATGGGAAGTACAATGCCTGCACTTTAAAGGAGGGGTCTGAGATAGTGACAGCTGGGAGGACTTTTCTCAGCTGTAGTATCTGAGCTCCTCTGCAAAGACAGTGATTATGTATGAGTGTGGTGAAAGTGTTGAATGATGATGAAAGTTTTTTCTTTTTGGGGATTTTCTTTCTTTTTGGGTCACCCTGCCTCGGTGGGAGACGGCCGACTTGTTGAAAAAAAAAAAAAAAAAAAAAATGTATAACTTCGAATAATGTGACCACTTCACAGGATTTATTGTTTGCACTGATTGAAACCTAGCTGTATATGCATTAGACAAATTTAGTATTGTTATGGTATCTTCTGAGAATTGTCTGCAGTCATGATCCCTTCCTCATATTTTCTTGTTTACAGTTTCTTACTTCTTATTGTCAGTTATTAGTATGTACAGCAAAAAAAAAAAAATGGCGATTCAGGGAAACCATTTGACTGGACTTCTGGAGATGGAAATTGCAGTGGCTGCACACTAAGGGCAGGGTGGGGAGGTTACAGTTTAGATGATCATTTGAATTGTGATAGCCATACACTTTTGACAAGATAGATACTGAATGAGTGAGTGAATGTGTTATTTTACATCATTCTACTGTGGTGCGGAAAATGCTGATATATAAAAAAAAAAAAATGATCTGTACTGTGCTAGGCTGATAAACATAAGGATGGTCTAAAGAAATGTAGACAGGCTCATTCAGGATGCAATTCTTCACCAGACCATATATTACTATTCATAAGTTGCATTCTTTCATAAATAAATATGCCCAGAGTTCTACCCTGAGTCTTTTGAATGTATACTACCCAAAAAGTACTTAAAATTAATCAAAATAATGAAAAAAGTACACATGAAGGAGCACTGCAGTAGGCTTATTGACCAATGTGGAAAATGACACTAATATACAGCTCAGGACATTTATTATAGGAAATGGTTTGTCATGAGTGACTTCATCAGTTCTAATACAGAGATAACTAAGAATGGGTATATATAGTGGCAGGAATCAGGTGTTAAGCTGTGAGAGGGTGGTAGTAGTAGTAGCACAGTTGTGGTGAGATGGGTTGGGGTTAGAGAAGGACCTATCAGTATGTTACAGTGGTCTCCAGAATAGGTAATATCCTGTTGATTAGCAATTTGGATATAGTGTAATTTCCAGATTGTTGATGGATAATGTATTAATTAGGGCAGCCTCTATGCACTTTCGCTGATGAAAAATCCTTAACGACTAATCTATCCTCACTGAACATCTTGTCTGTATCACCATACCATTTTACTGACTAATGCTAAGCTGGCCCATCTCCAATCCAACATAATTCTATATTTATCCAATCTATTGTTAAAGTTACCCAAGGCATTTATGTGTTTGTTTTTACGGGCACAACACCCTTGTGCCCTCAAGACTACAGTATAAAATATTTGCATGGTATGTACACAAAATAAGAAGCGAGGGAGAAACAGTGGGAGGGATGGGGATGGAGGGAGGGTACCCAGATGACAATACCAGCTAAGCTTGGTGCATTTGTTTATCACCATCTATTTTTTACCGACCAAGCTGATGCAATAAAGTAGTTACTTTATTCACATTTGATGCAGGCTGCTGTCATTTTAACCCTGATTATGTAAATGTAGTGAAGTAGAGAATATATAATTACTGGTGCCTCCCCCTCTCTCAGACAGGATCGCAACGTGTTCAGCCATAACCTGTGACTTGTTTATTTATAACAAAATACGAGTTAAACAACCAAACTGTAGCACAGACTGCTGCTGCTACTACTGTGAGTGCTGCTGCTGTTGTGACTGTAACTACTGCTGTTACTGTGAGTGCTGTTGTGACTACTATGCTGCTGCTGTTGTGACTGACCTGCTGCTACTGTGATTACTGCTGGTGCTACTGTGAGTGCTGTTGCGACTGTGACCACTGCTGCTGCTGTTGTGACTGACCACTGCTGCTGCTGTTGTGACTGACTACTGCTGCTGCTGCTGCTGCTGCTGTTGTGACTGACTACTGCTGCTACTGTGAGGGCTACAGCTGCTGTTGTGACTGTGACCACTGTTGCTGCTGTTGTGACTGTGCCTACCCGCTGCTACTGTGAGTGCTGCTGCTGTTGTGACTGACTACTGCTGGTACTGTGACTGACTACTGCTGCTACTGTGAGTGCTACAGCTGCTGTTGTGACTACTACTGCTGCTGTTGTGGCTGACTACTGCTGCTGTTGTGACTGACTACTGATGCTACTGTGACTGACTACTGCTGCTACTGTGAGTGTTACAGCTGCTGGTGTGACTACTACTGCTGCTGTTGTGGCTGACTACTGCTGCTGTTGTGACTGACTACTGCTGCTACTGTGACTGACTACTGCTGCTACTGTGAGTGCTACAGCTGCTGTTGTGACTACTACTGCTGCTGTTGTGGCTGACTACTGCTGCTGTTGACTGACTACTGCTGCTACTGTGAGTGCTACAGCTGCTGTTGTGACTGTGACCACTGTTGCTGCTGTTGTGACTGTGACTACTGCTGCTATTGTGAGTGCTACAGCTGCTGTTGTGACTGTGAATACTGCTGCTGCTGTTGTGACTGACTACTGCTGCTACTGTGACTGACTACTGCTGCTACTGTGACTGACTACTGCTGCTACTGTGACTGACTACTGCTGCTGTTGTGACTGTGACTACTGCTGCTGCTGTTGTGACTGACTACTGCTGCTGCTGTTGTGACTGACTACTGCTGCTACTGTGACTGACTACTGCTGCTACTGTGACTGACTACTGCTACTTCTGTGAGTGCTACAGCTGCTGCTGTGACTGTGACCACTATTGCTGCTGTTGTGATTGTGACTACTGCTGCTACTGTGAGTGCTACAGCCGCTGTTGTGACTGTGACTACTGCTGCTGCTGTGACTGACTACTGATGCTGCTGCTGCTGTGACTGACTACTGCTGCTGCTACTGTGTCTGACTACTGCTGCTGCTACTGTGACTGATTACTGCTGCTGCTACTATACTGCTGCTGCTACTGTGACTGACTACTGCTGCTGCTACTGTGACTGATTACTGCTGCTGCTACTATGACTGCTGCTGCTGCTACTGTGACTGACTACTGCTGCTGCTACTGTGTCTGAATACTGCTGTTGCTACTGTGACTGATTACTGCTGCTGCTACTGACTGACTACTGCTGCTACTGTGACTTGCCTACTACTGCTGCTACTGTGACTGCTAGTGTTATTGTGACTGTGCTGCTACTACTATAACTGTTGTTGCCTCTGTGAGTGCTGGTGCTACAGTGATTGTAATACTGCTGTGACTGTGCTGGTGCTGCTGTGACTGCTGGTGCTACTACTGTGACTGCTTCTGCTACTGTGGTCTTCCTGAAGTTCAATAGTATCTTCCTCAGAATCTGTTATTTGGAATTTTTTATTTCATCAGGAA
>WNWK01038215.1:0-18060 GCA_009830355.1 Cherax destructor | reverse complement strand
GGAAAGGGGGGTATTTTAACCCCAACACCGTAGCTGCGTTGTGGCTGCTCACTACTATTACTATTACTACTACTACTAGTACTACTATTTCTGCCGCGCTGCCTGTGTAGAAAGCAGCATTGGTTTGATTAGGCTTCGCGTCCTCAAACCAATGGTGAAATTTCGATCTCGATTGCTACTCTGGAGAGGTTTCGGGTTCAACCCCCGCGGTCCTGTCTGTGACCAGGCCCCTTGCTGTTACTGGTGGCCGCACCCAAACCGACATACGAACCACAGCCCGGCTGGTCAGGTACTGACTTCAGGTGCTCGTCCAGCGCCTTCTTGAAGACATCCAAGGGTATATTAGTAATCCCCCTATGTATGCTGGAAGGCAGTTGAACAGTTGACACTGTGTTGTCTCTTAGCGTACTGGTGGCTCCTCTGTTTTCATTGGGGTAATGCTGCTTCTCTGCCGAATCTTTGCTTTCGTAGGAAGTGATTTTCGCCTGCAAATTTGGTACTAATCCGTCCCTAATCGCGTAGGATGCTATCTGAGCATGGATGCTAGAAAACGCTCGTACTTTTGCAGATGTGGACCCGTCTCCCTCGGCTGTTTACATCTGCCATCACTACTGGAAAAACAAAGCAGAAAAATACAAAATCTGCACGCGCAACCAGGAGGAAAGCTTTCCAAAACACCAGGTTCTTAGAAAAACTCACATCCGTGAGAGTCCGTGGGAAAATCGTCCGTCAAAATCCTTCTGCCCCACGGAACTGTAAATAGTTCATTACCACCGTAACTTGTTTAGCTCTCAGAACTTTGCTGCTCAGTCCCTGGACCCATTACGCTCATCTGTAATCTTTTGACTACCGCTCGCACCATGGGAATGCGATACGGTGTCCTTGATTGCTAGCGCAATCAGCTCACACACTGAAGTCCGTGTTGCGATCCCCGGTAACATTGGGACGTGTTTCCTTAAGACACCTGCTGTCCACTGTTCACCTAGCAGTAAAGTAGGTACCTGGGTGTTAGCCGACTGGTGCGGGTCGCATCCTGGGGGACAAAATTTACGTAATTTGCTCGAAATGCTTTGCACAACAAGGGGCTTTCTGTATTGTAGTATGTCACTGATGTCAGTTAGGCCTGTATACCTTGCACATGTACTTGTAGGAATAAATATTATTAGTAGTAGTATTAACTAACCCATGGAACGCTCTTGGACCCCTCATATGACCGCAAACAACCCTTGGACTGCTACTGCTACTACCAACAATTAAATATTACTACCTCTGCTACTAATATGCCCTAGTTTGTTCATGGTTAACCGATCGTCCTGAGAAATTTGTGAATTATCATAAGTCACAGCACTGTTTAAAATTAAATCCCATTCTTTTGCATTTAAATCCGTTGTTTATATTTAAATCCCATTGTAGTTCAGTCACTTTCTTTTGAGTTTAATCCCATTATTTTAACTTGAGTCCCATTTTAGCTAAATCCCTTTGTTTTTAGTTAAATCCCATTTTTATAGTTAAATTCCTTTTATTTACAGTTAAATTCCCTTTATTTATAGTTAAATTTCATGTTTATAATTAAAAATGATTGTTCATAGTTAAATCCGAAATTTACAACGTGCTAGTTTAGCCATTTATAAAAAGACTAAATAGTTGATGTGTTTCAACATCAGTTAAAGAGAGAGAGAGAGAGAGAGAGAGAGAGAGAGAGAGAGAGAGAGAGAGAGAGAGAGAGAGAGAGAGAGGTCAGTGTTTGTCGAGGCTGCGGTCATTACATTGGCTTGATCAATAGGAATCTGGGCCGTCCCATGCCTAGATAAGTTTAATTGGGGATGCGTCTTTGATCTAGGCTGGGATGGCACGTCGTGAATGCAATATCGTCGACGCCGCCACCTGTGTGAACCTAACTTTGTCTCGGTAATAGGTCGCCCTTATAGAATTTGCCCAAGCAACTTTCAATGAGATTATCAGGAGGGAATGTTGGTTGGCTAACTCTCTCTCTCTCTCTTTCTCTCTCTCTCTCTCTCTCTCTCTCTCTCTCTCTCTCTCTCTCTCTCTCTTGACGTACAGGGCAATGAACAGGCAGACACTGCTGCGCGGTCAGCAGTACATGACCTTCCAGTTTCATATAGAGGTGTTCCTTTCACGGACTATTTTGCGGTCATTGCTACCCACCTTCGCACCCGTTGGCAACAACGCTGGTCTGACCTGCTGAATAACAAACTTCATTCTATTAAACCGGTTATAGGTTTCTGGCCTTCTTGTCACCAATGTCGAGGTTGGGAGACTACACTCTCCCGTCTTCGCATCGGCCACACTCGTCTTACTCACGGGTATGTCATGGAGAGGCTCCCTGCCCCTCTCTGTGAGCATTGTCAGGTTCCAGTGTGTGTTCGACATATTCTGCTGGACTGCCCACTCTATCAACGAGCACGCAAAATTTACCTCCAACGGCGTCTTCGCTCTGCGGCCCTTTCTTTACCTTCCCTTCTTGCAAATGGACCCTCCTTTAATCCTGACTCTCTCGTTGACTTTTTGACAGAAACTGACTTACTACACAAACTCTGAAGATTATACCTCTAGCACCTCCCTCAGTTCCTTCTACCTTGATCTCTTACTACCCTCTATCCCTGCACTATCCACCACCCTGCTGCACTCCATACCCTACTAATCATCCATCTCCCTCTTACAACCCATTCTCCCTGCATCCTGCAATAACCTGCTGTATAACCCCTGTGGTTTAGCGCTTCTATTTGATTATAATAATAATAATAATAATAATAATAATTCTCTCTCTCTCTCTCTCTCTCTCTCTCTCTCTCTCTCTCTCTCTCTCTTCTTCTATCTATCTATCTATCTATCTATCTATCTCGATCTCTCTCTTCTCCGCCTTCTTTTATTTGCGATTAACTGATCATATCTCGCCGGGGAATCCCTTCAGAGTGGACAATTGATCCAAGGAATTGGAGCTATTTTTCCCTTTGGCTCAAACCTGATTATCTCCCATTCTCTAGTGCGGTATTACCCTTACGGGTATAGCGCTTTTATTATAAAAATAATAATGTACTTCCCCCGCAGCCGGGGCAAGCGCACTACCGTCTGGGATGCTGGGTCGCTCTCCATTATCTTTTTATCTCCCTATGAGGAGCAGCAAGGGCAGGATAGGGGGGAGGGATGACTGGGGATAGAGGAGAGGCAGGGGCAGGATAGAGAAGGAGCGATGGACACGTGTCAAGTAAAACACGTGTCTGGAGAAAGTAACAAGATCACTAAACTACAAGACGTCGTGACTACTAGACTAAGGAAAGGTTATAATTATCTCTGAGAGTGCAGTTTGTATTGAGATGTGAATCACATTAAATGTTGTGTGGACAGAGACAGGGCCATACACTAGAACAATATGCCTTAAAGTGCCCTGGCATCCACATGATGCCACGACCTTTAATATGATATATCTGAAATCCAGACTTTGTATCATCCTGTTGCACCAGCCAGATTAATATACTTGTTATTTGGTGGGATTATAACCTAGTAAATGACCGGTGTTTATACTAGAAATGGTAAGATTTATGAGCATTTTGCTATTGCAGCCACGCAGCGAATTCAGATCAAAGTGTTTTATACGATATAACTGTAATATCTTAATGTAAGTAATTATGCCCAGTGGGTCCGACGAAAACCTTTAGTAATCTCTGTAATCGTATTTTTTTGTGGTACTGTTCACAGGATGAGCTGCAAGTGCACAGGGCAGTGCACAGGGCAGTGCACAGGGCAGTGCACAGGGCATGACCCAGGACACAAGGTGCAGTGATAAGAATGTTTTTAATTAACTTCATTTGGTAAACGGATATCTTTTACCCGACACTTGAATACTAACATCAGGTACTTTAAATTTTCTTACCCGCGACTGAAATGTTTTCTTACACATTATGTGACATTCCAACAGGACTGGAGTTTTCTAACGCATTTTTCCCTAGATACGACCCACGACAGTCAGCTAACACACAGGTTCTTAGTTTTGCTGCAAGGTAGGATGGGGTAGTAGGGTTTTAAGAAAACTGGCCCATATGTTTCTCCGTGCCAGGGAATCGGATCTTGCAGTTGTGAGTCGAATGCTCTCAACAGTGAGCTACGTTGCGCCCCGGGGTGATAAGACTGAGGGGAGAAGAAAGGAGGGGGGGTGAGAATGGGTCATAAGACAGAAGGTTGTGCCAGGAGGAGCTGTCAAAGGCCTCCCGACCTCCCCCATCCCCTTAGGCACTCGGCAATATTTGGCACTCAACGGCTCTGCACTGCCACAAGCACCCTCGCCTCGTAAGGGTCAACAGCCGGGCACCTGAACACAGGACCCTGGTCCTTGGTGAGTGGCCCTGAGCGCTGGTTCTTGCTGCCGGGCCATCAAAGGCTGTCCTCCTGCAGAAGAGAGCTGGAATATTTGTCCCTAGTGAGGGCTATAGTGTCAATTTTAAAGCGGGAAATTGGCCGCCATGTCGCGGTTTTATCTTCACATGAGGCCCAGAAAATATTCACGTGGTCAAAAAAATATTCATGTGATCCGGAAAATATTAGCATGGTCCCAAAAATATTCACGTGGTCCAGAAAATATTCACGTGAAGAAAATATTTGTGATCCAGAAAATATTCATGTGGCCAAGAGTATTTTCTGTACGTGGTCCAAAAATACTCACGTGGTCCAGAAAATATTCGCGTGGTCCAGAAAATATTTGCGTGGTCCAGAAAAATATTCGCGTGGTCCAGAAAATATTCAGAAAAAATATTTAGAAATAAAGAGAATTAAAATTTCTTTCTTTCCTTATTTAAGAGAAAGTAATTTAAAATATAATATTAACTAATGAAAGATAAAAGTCACAATACCGTGACTGAAATAACCAACATTTTCGACAGAAAACTAGACGACGTTTCGGTCCATCCTGTACCATTATCAAGTTGTGACTTAATATAATAGTCCAAGACGTGCCGAGACATGGCCTTGGAGTTTCTTCTGGAAGGAATGGACTCTTTGTCAACAATAGTTATTATTCTGCTTCTCTTTGTCAACAATAGTTATTATTCTGCTTCTCTTTGTCAACAATAGTTATTATTCTGCTTCTCTTTGTCAACAATAGTTATTATTCTACTTCTCTTTGTCAACAATAGTTATTATTCTACTTCTCTTTGTCAACAATAGTTATTATTCTCCTCTCTTAACGGAAACTATTTCTTAAAATTATTATATTTTCCAGATTAGCCTTTTTTAACGTATCTTTAAAATAAAATAATATTTTGTTCGGTTAAGATAAGATTTTGTTCCTGTCCTGGGTGGCTAACCCCGGAGGGTTAGCCACCCAGGATAACCCTAGAAAGTCAGTGCGTCATCGAGGACTGTCTGTCATATTTCCATTGGGTCCTCAGTCTTGTCACCCAGGATGCCACCCACACCAGTCGATTAACACCCAGGTACCTACTTGCTAGATGAACGGGACAGCAGGTGTAAGGAAACACGCCCACTGTTTTTTTCCTTACCTTACCGGGGATCGTGCCGATTAGGTAAGTTCAGTTCAGTTCAGACTCTCAAGTAAGGACCCACTAGGGGCGAGGGGGAAGTGGGGACAGACGAAGAATAGCCCGTGAGAGGAAGAGCTAAAGAAGAAGAGAAATAGTCAGGACTAAACCCAACAGTCTAACTACTGATGGATGGATGTAGGATACAATTAGGTAAAACTTGCAATTTTGGCTTAAATAGCAACGCTCACCTTGCCATATAAGACAAGTGAAAATTTGTGTATGCAATAATTTCGCCAAAATCATTCTGAACATAACGAAAAAAATATATTTCATTGTGTTTGTTTATTATTAAATTATTGTTAACGTATCTAAAATATATTTAGTTGGGTTAGGCTAAATTAAATTGCGCTTGTTGTAATAAGGTTAGGTAGGTTTTCAAAGTTTCTCTTGGTACAAAATTATAAATTCTTACATTAACATAAATGAAAAAATATATATCTTTAAACGTATAAGATAAATTTTTAGAAAGGACTTAATTTTAAATGAGTTCTTGCTAATTGGCCAGTTTTACCTAATCGGCACGACATATATATATATATATATATATATATAATATATATATATATATATATATATATATATATATATATATATATATATATATATATATATATATATATATATATATATATATATATATGCATATAAATATATATAGATAACTATCAATCAACAACTGCGGAATGGTAACTAAGTGTTTATTGCGTGTTACCTCCTTATATGTCTTGGTAGGGCAAATGACTCCTTTGAGCTGCTCACTGGTGTTGTGAGTATAGCATGGAGTGTGTGCTGACTGAGACAAAGATAGTATTCTCGTGTTTCCTTAATTAATGACTGCACAAATACAATCAGTGCCTGGTGACTGAGTGCCACTGTTTCACACAGTGTAGAGATCACACAACTCTAACTGTCCACCATTTCGATTAAGGATTTCATTGACTTTCTTAATTTTTATTATTCCATCACCGTTTCCATTCTTAAATATGGAGCCACCTTTATTTGATGAGAAGATTCTAGTGACTGTTTGACTACTGTCTTGAGCACAGTTCAAGAACTTGAATTGAGTTTAAGAGTTTATTCTGTCTCTAGCAGAAACCAAGGACGTGGATTGTCCCTTGGAAGTATTCACTCTTGTGTAAACAGACGAAGAACCCAACATTTTCTTTGGTTTGAATATCGTGGATATTTCCACACTCGTTAAAATTCGTTAAACTCCCAGCAATCTATGGTCGCCTATTAATTTAGTATTATTATTTAGATAAAGTGTTAACCGGACTTGAGTTCTGGAGGTGGGAAGTACAGTGTCTGCACTCTGGACGATGGGTGGGGATGTTGTGGCTTTGGAAGTGGGAAGTGTAGTGCCGTAATAATAATAATAATAATAATAATAATAATTATTATTATTATTATTATTATTATTACATGATTTATTGTAGTTATACACACACACACACACACACATACACACACACACACACACACACACACACACAAAAACTATATATATATATATATATATATATATATATATATATATATATATATATATATATATATATATATATATTCTGTCTCCTCTACATCCTCCCCATTCCCTCACCTTGACAACCTTCTTTCCTGTTCCTTTACCCATCATTCCCCTAAAAAAATTATACTTGTCATTGCTTAAAGCACAAACGCAAGTAAACTGCCTTAAATAAAATATTCACTTCTTCAATACTAAGTCTATTTTTCAATCACTAGCAGGGAAGTCTTATAGCAAATACCGGATTTTATGAACTCTGGCGTGGAGGCCTCGAGCGAGGGAGGGAGAGAGAGAGAGAGAGAGAGAGAGAGAGAGAGAGAGAGAGAGAAACAGAGACACAGACAGACAGACTCTTGGGTGCTACCGTAAGAGGTTTGCTAGGAATTTTTCGTGTTGGCTTGAGTCCTAAATGCAGTCATGACTGGTGAAGGAATTCCCAGTATCCCAGTGTCTCTGCGAGGTTGGGAGAAGGGAAATGCAAGGAAGCAGAGGGCGAGGAGTGAGAGAGGAGTGGGAATGAGGAATGATTTTTTGTAAGCAAATTTGGACACCTCAGTAGTATGCCGTCACCCTATTACATGTGATTAGAGATATTTTGAGTCCCTGATTTAAGAGTAGTGCCTCACCAAATTCGGTTCGGGACTCCGTATATCTAGGATTTATTACCAAAAAAAATGTAAATTAACGAAGTGTCTAGTTTTAGTAGTAAACTTATTCCTATTATTGTATTTTGTAATTGTATGTAACTTTTTGTTATCTGAGTTATACCTTATTGCTGTAATCACTCAGTACTCTGTTTTTTTTTTTTTTTTTTTTTTTTACTGAGGGTCGGACCCAAATTAAATTTTATTAAGTGTCCCAGTTTTTTTTTTTTATTTAAAAATAATGGGATCACTGCACATAATAGTTATACAGTAGAAACAAAAGATTACTACGTTTCCCTGACACATTCTATTATGTAGGATGGACCACATACAAAGTATTGAAATCTGCCAACCCGAGTTGGGAGACTAGTAGGGCAATGAGGCTATGTATTACCATCTCTCGGGATAACATATTCCATACACAGGAGAAATGGAATATTTATGAAGATATTTCCAGTATCACAGAGCAAGGGCGAGAAAATAACAGAAAGGAGACGGAGGAAAGAGAGGGCCACGATAGTCCCCCGCGCGGCATTGTTTATCTACAGGTCGAGGGTCACTGCCCTTGCTGCCTGCTTCCAATTCCTATTTAATGGTTATTATCATAAAATCATAACCATGATTTTTTAAAGATGTGGACCGGTAAGCCAGCGGAAGTCCTCGGGCAGATGACCAAAAGCTCCAGCTGTGGGTCATCTAATGACTAAGACCCGCGTCAGGGAAGATTTGTCTTGTTTTCCTACCCCGCTGTGCTCCATACCCTCCTAATCATCCCTCTCCCTCTTACTACCCATTATCCCTGCATCCTACCCTGCCCCGCTGCGCTGTATGACCCTTGTGGTTTAGCGCTTCTTTTGATTATAATAATAATTGTCTTGTTTTCTGACAAACATTATACCTACCAAAGTGAGATAATTGGTAATACTGACATACATTATACCTACCAAAGTGAGATAATTGGTAATACAATTCTGCACACCTTTTCCTTTCAAACCAAAAACAAAATAGACATGGTATCTGAGTCTATTGTACTGTTTATTAAGTTTCATTCTTTCAAATGCTTTCTAATGACAACTAGTTAGAGGCTGGTCTAAATGCATCAGGCTGTTGCGGCTTCGGGATAGGCACAATGGGAATTTTGTTGATCGCCCTTTATTTAATGGATTATTTAATTCATACCATAAAATAAAATAAATCAATTTCTGCCTTCCTTCAGTAGTACTCTATAAATGTAGGCTGACCCAAGATAAGTTTGGGCAGGAGTAAGTTACATTACATTAATTCATTAGAGAGACCTCACATGCACCCGTACATACAGTTATACATATACACCAGCAACACACACACACACACACACACACACACACACACACACACACACACACACACACACACACACACACACACTCAGGGGTCTGTCTTATGAAGAAAGGTTGAGGGAAATAGGACTAACAACACTGGAGGAAAGAAGGGTCAGAGGAGACATGATAACGACATACAAAATACTGCGGGGAATTGACAAGGTAGACAGTGACAAGATGTTCCAGAGAGGGAACACAGAAACAAGGGGACACAACTGGAAGCTGAAGACTCAGATGAGTCAAAGGGATGTTAGGAAGAATTTCTTCAGCCACAGAGTAGTCAGGAAGTGGAATAGTCTAGAGAAAGATATAGTGGAGGCAGGAACCATACATAGTTTTAAGACAAGGTATGATAAAGCTCATGGAGCAGGGAGAGCAGAGACCCAGTAGCAGACAGCGAAGAGGCGGGGCCAGGAGCAGAGTCTCGACCCCTGCAACCACAATTAGGTGAGTACACACACACACATACATACAACAGGCCTAGTGTCTAATCGACATGTGCCTAGGACAAAATGGTAACTAACACACACACACAGGAAATCGACCTGACGACACTGGAGGACAGGAGAGATAGGGAGGACATGATAACGACATATAAAATACTGAGAGGAATTGACAAGGTGGACAGAGACAGAATGTTCCAGAGATGGGACACAGCAACAAGGGGTCACAGTTGGAAGTTGAAGACTCAGATGAATCACAGGGATGTTAGGAAGTATTTCTTCAGTCACAGAGTGACTGGAGTGGAGGCAGGGTCCATTCATAGCTTTAAGAAGAGGTATGATAAAGCTCATGGCGCAGGGAGAGTGACCCAGTAGCGGCCAGTAAAGAGGCGGGGCCAGGAGCTATGAATCGACCCCTGCAACCACAACTAGGTGAGTACAACTAGATGAGTACACACACACACACACACACACACACACACACACACACACACACACACACACACACACACACAACATATATATATATATATATATATATATATATATATATATATATATATATATATATATATAATGCACACATGAGGCAGATGATAGCGAGGCGGGACTGGAGTTATGAGTCAGGGTGGGTAAGATAGGAAGAGGGTGACATCTAAAGCGAGGGGGGGGGCAAAAATGTGGCCAAAGTGCCTAATAAATGTATGTAAGCCACGTAATGAAGCCACAAGTGGACTACCCGGTAAATAAGGCCACCACTCACGGCCCAGACTCTCCTTAATAAACCGCTATCTGGTTACTCTCAGTTCGCTCACAAGCTAGATGAAAAACTTTATAATATTTTTTTATTCATATACATGAATATATTAAAGATTGTTAGCAACTTAGTAACGTACTACTAGGCTCAAGCTAGTAGTAAAAACTTTGAGCATAGGATTTTTAATATTTAACTCTCTACCTGACGATTTTAAAAGTCCCCTATCATGCAGAGGCGGACTGGCTATACGGGCATTTGGGCAATGCCCGGTGGGCCGCTGGGCTGGGTAAAAAAAAAATGCAGCTGAAAAAAAATGTCACGAGAAACTGAATTCATATCCGCTGTACAAAGATTGAAACTAAAATGGAACGCGCCTTAAATGAGCAGTGAAAACACGCCTCTGGCCCTGAGCAGTCTGTTAGTGTGGCACCGGTAGAGGTCAGGCCCACCTGATAGGTGACGGATGCCAGGACCGCTCCTGCATCAGCCAGTTGCTCCAAAGATATTATCAAAAAGTACCTCATCTCCTTAATGTGATCTCGACAGCAACACTCTCTGCCAAACAAAACTCTGTTTTCATCCAATTCTGTCCCTGTTCTTCCAGTCTTCCTTCCCTCCCGTCACATATTAAAATATTTGGCAGGGGGAGAAAAAAAAGGAAGGACGATTTTATTCTGATCATTAACTTCGGAGGGTTAATAACCTAGGATAATAAAACCAGGAATGGCAGCCTCAAGGATGTGGATGATAATGATGTCTACCTTGTCATGATTAAATGCACCATCCTGAGTCTGCATTGTCACATTCTCAGACTAAAGGGAGACAACACACGTGCCAGCCTTCGCTTGTTGCTGCTCTTTAAGACTGCATCTCTTCTGAGCAGAGGACTGGTGAGTGACACCTCATAGTCGATGGAAACTTCATCAGTCGGTCACATTCTCTCGTAGTCCTCGGTAGAGACGAGACGTCATGGTAGATTTTAGATTTTGCCACCGAAGTTGCTAGTTTATTGTGCACCCCATATCCATCCTGTGGACGGTAGCGCAAGCGCATATGGATACACAAAAGGCCTAGGAACTAGGCCCCAAAAGGTGTACATATGGATTTATATCAATAGTTCACTTATCTGTTACAAGCAAATTTAGGAAATTTGCTTAGTATATCTGGTATCTTATTTTCATTAATAAGATATCTTGACATGTCACATAGGTTATTATACTGTCTATCTCTGTATTTCTCAATAAGTGGACAATTAAGCACATAGTGTTCAAGTCAGTGACCATATGCCTGATCACATAATTTGCATTTAGTTTGATCGTTATCTGTGTGTCTCCCAAACTGCCAGAAGTACTTATAACCAAGCCTAAGCCTGGCCACTACAACATCAGTCAATCTGTTCATATTGCAAGTTGCTCCATAAACATACTTATCTACGTTCATGTTATCATAGTGGGTTATAGATCTACTCAGGCTTCTAACTGCATTCCTATAACAATCATTCTTCATTATTTACTTCTCTCCTAATATTATTCCTAATGCTAGACACAGATATACCAAAGTTATATTCTACATTCTCCTTCTGGGTACTCTTCTTGGCTAACATATCAACTTTATCATGAAGGAGTAATCCAATGTGTGATGGGATCCATAGCAATTGTACATTAATTCCTTTGTCCCGGATTTTTGGGTATCTATACCTGGCTTCTCCAATGAGCATGTTGTTGGAGTCATTATATGAGTCAAGAGCCTTCAGTGATGACATAGAATCAGTAATGATGATAGAGTCAAACTCAGTGTCATAAGTTAGCTTTAGTACCATTAGGATTGCAAACAATTCAGTTTGCTGTGTAGACGCCCAGTTGTTAATTCTTATGCCTAGTTCGTCAAATTTATTATCGTTCTTAACTAGAAAGGTGGCAACAAGAGCAGATGCAGCCCTGCCAGAAGACTCCTGTTTAGATCCATCAGTGTATATAACTTGTGATAACTTATTACTACCAGCTAGGCGAGAAATTTCTTCTTGAGCAGTTGCTTTAACAAGTGATTTAAGGAAGGGATTACTAGTGATGAGCTTCTTGGGAGGGACTTGCAGGTATGTGATATTAAATGAACACATCTTCCATGGAGGGGTGAAATGCTCTTGTTGTCTACAGTGATACAGTTCATGCAGGTTATAAAACTTAATGTAATTGCACGTTTTCACAATCCATTTAGATCTGTGTGTATTTACTTCTAGACATTTAGTAAGATTTATTGTGACAGTGTCTGGTTCATTTCTTAACATTCTAATACCAAGTACAGTGTTAATCTCAACAATCCTATCACTGATACTAGAAATACCAAGCTCCTTCCTCATATTAAGAACCTTTGTAGATTTGGGACAGCCAAGAATAATTCTGAGAGCTTCATTCTGCATTAACTCCAAGGGTCGGAGAGAGCTTTCTCTAGCTAATATCAACATGGGAGCAGCATAATCAATTAAGGACTTAACATAGGCTTTGTACATCATTCTCACGATTCTCACATTAGCACCATAATTGGGGTTGTAGCCAGCAACAGCTTTAAGAGCATTTAGCCTATCTTTGCATTTCTTATTTAGTTGTGGTATAGTGGATTTGTTAAAGGGTACATCTACACCAAAATATCTGTAAGTTTTAAAGTAGCTAATATTTTTACCCTGGGTGGGGGATGTCGTTTGCTTGTTAATATCTTTATTTTAGAGGAAGATATTACGAGGCCTAGTCGATTACAAATTGCTTAAACTTCATTAAGAATGGTACTCATCTTCTTATGCCCTGTTGTAAGGATCATGATATCATGAGCATAGCTTATAGCTATATGTTTAGGTGAGGCAGGTAGAGCATTTAGGAGAGCATTAATCAGAATATTAAATAGCATGAGACTGAGAACTCCTCCCTGCGGTGTACCTAGGGACATTTCTTTAGACTCGCTTCTAAAGCCTTGGTAGAGGACAGATGATACTCTGTTTGACAGGTATCCTATTATCCAGCAGAGTAGGCTACCACCAATATTCATTTTGACTAGTTCATGTAGTATAACAGTTCTGTTCGCGATATCAAATGCTGATTTTAGATCAAGAAATGTGGTAAAACTAGTAGAGGTGTGTGCAGTGAGAAAAGTGGAAATACAGTTCTGCACACTTTTACCTTTCATGAACCCACAGAGATGAGGGGAAAGTTGGTCTCTGATTCTGTGGTACAGTCTGTTAAGTATCATTCTTTCAAAAGTTTTACAAAGACAACTAGTTAAGGAGATCGGTATAAATGTATCAGGCTGTTGGGGCTTAGGGATAGGCACAATGAAACTATTGGTCCAGGAAGTAGGAAGAACTCCCTCAGTGTAACTGGTATTATACAGTGCCAACAAAAGATTATCAGGCACTTGCCTTAGAGTTCTGAGAATATCAGAGGTTATACCATCCTCTCCAGGAGCAGTTGATCGACCTTTAGTTAATGCGTTATGTAATTCATACTCGGTGAAGAGGCAATTACTCTCGTCAATATTTTGGCTCATAAAATTAATCAGTTTCAACATTTCTTCAGAAGCACTCTAAGTTTTTCTAATATGATATGGAAGGTTTTCATGCCTGGATGTTTCGGACCAGTCATTTATGAGGTCATTTGCTTTTTCAAGTGGAAAGGGTAATTTTATTTATACCTTTCCGAACCAAACTTAAAGGGGTAGACCTATTTAATCCACTAACGAACTGTTCCCATTCTTGTTGCCTAAGTTCTTGCTTTCTATTCCTTGCATTTGTTAGTGCAGCTTGGAACTTTCTGAGGTCTGGGGTTCTACATTCACGGTAAGCTTTACCAATCCTCCTAGCTGCATGTGTTAGATTGCGTAGCTGTGGGTCATTATAGTATTTACATTGGTTTTTATTGTAATTTATAGTGGAAGGTTTGTTTTCTTTTCCTGCCCACTTGATCTGTGAGTACAGTCTCAATAGTGGTAACTAGATCATCACTGAATTTTTGTGTGCCAGCGTTTCTGGAGAGTGATTCAGACGACCTCTGATGGATGTGATGAAAGTAAGGGACTGCCGCCATGTGGCCACACGATATAGTAGAACAGTTGTTGAACAGCCACGATGACAATGTCAGTAGCTGTTGATAAGATCTCTAGCACAGCAAGGCGCTTGCACGACGCTGACTTGTTGCGTTGGAGGCACTGCACACAGCTCATAGGTGAACAGAGGCCCAAACTCCCTCTGCCGGCGCTGACCAGTTTCCAAGAGTCTCAGGAAAATGTTCTTGTTGCCCTTGACAGTGCTTCTTGACAACGTCCATCGTCTTGATGGCGGTACTGATAGGATAATAGAACCCATCAAGGTGACTGGTAATGCACTTGCTCTCTGTCTTTTCTACAATCACAATGAAATCAGCTCCATTCACTTCATCAGGGGCAATTTGGACTGTGACTGAACTGTACAGATGAGGGCGATGATTCTTCGATGAGTGAGGTAGTTTTTTTCACTTCCGCAGCATTGTGACCCAGATCATTTTCATCTAAGACACGCCGGTGCTTCAGCTCTTCCTTGTCTTGTTTTTGAGCAGTCCGACCTGATGGATCAACAAAGTAGTAGATTTAGTTCGTGCAGACTGACAAGCACTATGACTGGGAAAACGTTAATTCACTTAGAAACAATCTCAGCAGACAGTTATGCCCTTGAGAGCTCTGTTGCTAAATTCTTGATGGCAGTTTACTCTCCAAACTTGTCACTAGAGACGGCATTCCAAAATATTGCTCATGGTGCCGACAGACAGACACAAAGTTCACCCTGACCTCAGCAGGGAGAACACACATCTCCACTAGGCACTGGGTGAAATAGGGTGGATGTCCAAGTACATATCTCTCGATTTACATACCTCTCATCAAGAAGCAATTTCATAGCTTCATCATCAATCATTGAGGTCTGGTCAATATGCAGGGAATGTCTTAAACTCATCATAACAGCGAAGATGATACCGTCCTCAGCTGCAGCTAAATCATGCGCAGCATTACAACGCATAACAACATCACTACCCCACATATTGCAGTCATCGCAGTAATCTAATATATTCTCAAAATGAGGAACACTTGCGACACCCTTTCTCTTATACAGTATTTACCACGTCCCACTTATCAGAATGTCTAGGTATTACAGGCTTTAGCGCAATTTTGTTTTAATTAAAAACTTTTAATTGTGACTTTTTTGACAACTGGTGGTTCATCACTATCATCTGAACCATCTTTCTTTTCTTAGACGCGTTTTGACATGTTCCTTCGAGGTAAATTAACAATAATAGTTTTATGACGTTCTACAGATGCTTGTTCTCTACGAGAATCCAGATTAGCTTGTATTATGTTAAGTCTCACAGTCATGCCTGGTAGATTGAATGGTTGGAGTAGTGTAGACCTGTCACAGGTTGAGAGAAGACACTTCCCATCATCAACAGCTGACCTGTCACAGGTTGAGGAAGACACTTCCCATCATCAACAGTTGACCTGTCACAGGTTGAGAGAGACACTTCCCATCATCAACAGTTGACCTGCCACAGGTTGAGAGAAGACACTTCCCATCATCAACAGTTGACCTGTCACAGGTTGAGAGAAGACACTTCCCATCATCAACAGTTGACCTGTCACAGGTTGAGAGAAGACACTTCCCATCATCAACAGCTGACCTGTCACAGGTTGAGAGAAGACACTTCCTATCATCAACAGTTGACCTGTCACAGATTGAGAGAAGACACTTCCCATCATCAACAGTTGACCTGTCACAGGTTGAGAGAAGACACTTCCCATCATCAACTGTTGACCTGCCACAGGTTGAGAGAAGACACTTCCCATCATCAACAGTTGACCTGTCACAGGTTGAGAGAAGACACTTCCCATCATCAACAGTTGCATCAGCCACCTAGAACTTCTATATTACAAATTAGAAACAAAACATAAGTAAGGACGATCTAGCCATTTCATATCAGATCTGCATAAACCATCTCAAACTCTTGCATAAGAAATAGACAGTAAGCTATTATCTATAAGAAATAATGAAGATCTAGCCAGCTCAAGTCGGACTGGGATAGTACATTATTCAGCATAAAATTCCCCTTCATTTGAGTCTAATTACAAATATCTATGACAATTTTGAAAATCTGACCCCTGCGGTAAAGTTATTTTTCACCCCATCTTCTTTTTTATGCATTTTCGGAAATTCCCCAAAGATGATGTAATGGTCTAGAAATATCATAGAAATATCTGATAGCAGTCGGAAGGAAGGCACCAAAGACGCAGAGTGCGCAAGAAGATTTTGTAGGTCGACCATAACACTTAGTAATTCAAATACTATGAAAAATAATATTTATCCCGACGATTCTTAAACTGATTGTATTATATTTAATCCTACAACCTTTTAAGCCATTTTGTTCCTGTGTTCTTTATTTAAATTGCACTTCTTTGAATTACTTACTGTTATTTTGTATTGCATAGTCTCCTGGCACATAACATAGTTCTTCTTATTCAAGTTTTTCAAGTTTCTTTAAAGAAACCTTTGAATTAGATCTCGTTTCCTAAGCGAAACTTATAAAAGTCTTCTGCTATTTTTGTCTCTAATTTCAACTATCTGGAAAAAAAATATATGCTGCTACACTAACCTTTCTTTCTCATCCTCCACCTGTTGAATAACCCATACGGTTTTAACACTTCGGAAAGTACAGTAAAATTATCCTTGCAGTGGAATCCTTTATTCTAATACAGAGTATACCCCACGGGTGGGCTTTTGCAAGGATGGGTGAAACGCTGTACCATAAAGGACTACACCACAACTGGTGTCTCGTCTACAATTACCAATGTCTTCCTTTAGCCAAAAGTAATGATCAAGATTGGTTGGCCACACTGTATACGAGTTTCTTGCTGGAGTCTTTGAGAAGAGCTTTGCTGTCGTTGCACTGGAATGAAGATTTCATCGATGCACCCTGGCCAGCACCCTGTCGGAGCAGACAGCACCGTCGGCTCCGACCTGCAGCGCCTCCATCATAGGGCGCCTGGCATCAGCCATCCGTGCACCCAGCAGAAGGGCCTGACTCGACGAGCCCCAGCACGATACTGTACCTCCACTTCTGCGTCTACGAGAAAGGCGTCACTGAGTAGGTCATCACATGATGAGAACCCGCGTCAGGAAGCACGCGGTTTCCTGACGAAGCAAGGAACAAAAAATATGTATATAAATTTCTGTAGATAGCCTCGCTAAAGAACGAAACGTCTTCTGATATTTTCTGCCGTTCCTATGAACTTCAATGTGCTCCCTCCCATAAGGGTGGGAGAGAGAAAATAAGGGAAGAGCGGAGAAAATAAATATTTGAGTGGTGGGTAGGCTAGTGGAGGAGGTGGGGGAGGGAAGTAGGAAGGTCAGGTAGAGACAATAGGAAGCCGGGCGGAAGCAGTAATGTTGGGGTGTTGAGGAAGGATGGTGGAGATGGGATGGGGGGGAGGGAGAAGAGCACAGGGCTCCGTCAACCTGCTGGACATTCACCATCACATAAAAGGGTATCAACCGAAGCTTGAGAACTTTTAAAAAAAAGAAGTACAGATTACTGAACAGTTTGTTCTTCCTCCTCCTATGTCTCTTCTGCCTCGTCCTCCTCCTCCTCTGTCTCTTCTGTCTCGTCCTCCTCCTCCTCTGTCTCTTCTGCCTCGTCCTCCTATATCTTCTACTTTTCCCTTTTCTCCTGCATTTTTTGTCCCTTCTCTTGCTCTTCCTTCTCTTTCTCCTC
>WNWK01038214.1:0-18060 GCA_009830355.1 Cherax destructor | reverse complement strand
GGGTAATGGGTGGCAGTGTTATACAACACCTGGGTATGGGTGGCAGTGTTATACAACACCTGGGTAATGGGTGGCAGTGTTATCACAACACCTGGGTAATGGTGGCAGTGTTATACAACACCTGGGTAATGGGTGGCAGTGTTATACAACACCTGGGTAATGGTGGCAGTGTTATACAACACCTGGGAATGGGTGGCAGTGTTATACAACACCTGGGTAATGGGTGGCAGTGTTATACAACACCTGGTATGGTAGATACACACTGGGTAGGCAGTGTTATACAACACCTGGGTAATGGGTGGCAGTGTTATACAACACCTGGGTAATGGGTGGCAGTGTTACACAACACCTGGGTAATGGGTGGCAGTGTTATACAACACCTGGGTAATGGGTGCAGTGTTATACAACACCTGGTAATGGTGGCAGTGTTATACAACACCTGGGTAATGGTGGCAGTGTTATACAACACCTGGGTAATGGGTGGCAGTGTTATACAACACCTGGGTAATGGGTGGCAGTGTTATACAACACCTGGGTAATGGGTGGCAGTTATACAACACCTGGGTAATGGGTGGCAGTTATACAACACCTGGGTAATGGGTGGCAGTGTTATACAACACCTGGGTAATGGGTGGCAGTGTTATACAACACCTGGGTAATGGGTGGCAGTGTTATACAACACCTGGGTAATGGGTGGCAGTGTTATACAACACCTGGGTAATGGGTGGCAGTTGCAGTGTTATACAACACCTGGGTAATGGTGGCAGTGTTATACAACACCTGGGTAATGGGTGGCAGTGTTATACAACACCTGGGTAATGGGTGGCAGTGTTATACAACACCTGGGTAATGGGTGGCAGTGTTATACAACACCTGGGTAATGGGTGGCAGTGTTATACAACACCTGGGTAATGGGTGGCAGTGTTATACAACACCTGGGTAATGGGTGGCAGTGTTATACAACACCTGGGATGGTGTTACAACACCTGGGTAATGGGTGGCAGTGTTATACAACACCTGGGTAATGGGTGGCAGTGTTATACAACACCTGGGTAATGGGTGGCAGTGTTATACAACACCTGGGTAATGGGTGGCAGTGTTATACAACACCTGGGTAATGGGTGGCAGTGTTATACAACACCTGGGTAATGGGTGCAGTGTTATACAACACCTGGGTAATGGGTGGCAGTGTTAACAACACCTGGGTAATGGGTGGCAGTGTTATACAACACCTGGGTAATGGGTGGCAGTGTTACACAACACCTGGGTAATAGGTGGCAGTGTTACACAACACCTGGGTAATGGGTGGCAGTGTTACACAACACCTGGGTAATGGGTGGCAGTGTTACACAACACCTGGGTAATGGGTGGCAGTGTTACACAACACCTGGGTAATGGGTGGCAGTGTTACACAACACCTGGGTAATGGGTGGCAGTGTTACACAACACCTGGGTAATGGGTGGCAGTGTTACACAACACCTGGGTAATGGGTGGCAGTGTTACACAACACCTGGGTAATGGGTGGCAGTGTTACACAACACCTGGGTAATGGGTGGCAGTGTTACACAACACCTGGGTAATGGGTGGCAGTGTTACACAACACCTGGGTAATGGGTGGCAGTGTTATACAACACCTGGGTAATGGGTGGCAGTGTTACACAACACCTGGGTAATGGGTGGCAGTGTTATACAACACCTGGGTAATGGGTGGCAGTGTTATACAACACCTGGGTAATGGGTGGCAGTGTTATACAACACCTGGGTAATGGGTGGCAGTGTTATACAACACCTGGGTAATGGGTGGCAGTGTTATACAACACCTGGTAATGGTGGCAGTGTTATACAACACCTGGGTAATGGGTGGCAGTTATACAACACCTGGGTAATGGGTGGCAGTGTTATACAACACCTGGGTAATGGGTTGCAGTGTTATACAACACCTGGGTAATGGTGCAGTGTTATACAACACCTGGGTAATGGGTTGCAGTGTTATACAACACCTAGGTAATGGGTGGCAGTTATACAACACCTGGGTAATGGGTGGCAGTGTTCTACAACACCTGGGTAATGGGTGGCAGTGTTCTACAACACCTGGGTAATGGGTGGCAGTTCTACAACACCTGGGTAATGGGTGGCAGTGTTATACACCTGGGTAATGGGTGGCAGTGTTATACCCCTGGGTAATGGGTGGCAGTTATACCCCTGGGTAATGGGTGGCAATGTTATACCCCTGGGTAATGGGTGGCAGTTATACCCCTGGGTAATGGGTGGCAGTTATACCCCTGGGTAATGGGTGGCAGTGTTATACCCCTGGGTAATGGGTGGCAGTGTTATACCCATGGGTAATGGGTGGCAGTGTTATACCCCTGGGTAATGGGTGGCAGTGTTATACCCTGGGTAATGGGTGGCAGTGTTATACCCTGGGTAATGGGTGGCAGTGTTATACCCCTGGGTAATGGGTGGCAGTGTTATACCCTGGGTAATGGGTGGCAGTGTTATACCCCTGGGTAATGGGTGGCAGTGTTATACCCCTGGGTAATGGGTGGCAGTGTTATACCCCTGGGTAATGGGTGGCAGTGTTATACCCCTGGGTAATGGGTGGCAGTGTTATACCCCTGGGTAATGGGTGGCAGTGTTATACCCCTGGGTAATGGGTGGCAGTGTTATACCCCTGGGTAATGGGTGGCAGTGTTATACCCCTGGGTAATGGGTGGCAGTGTTATACCCCTGGGTAATGGGTGGCAGTGTTATACCCCTGGGTAATGGGTGGCAGTCAGGTTTGATCTAAGGGAAGAGAAGATAGATCCAATTACCAGGATCCAGAGCCCTTTCCTAGCAACAAGGAACCCTTCCGATAGATCCAATTACCAGGATATAGAGCCCCTTCCTAGCACCAAGAAACCCTTCCCTAAGGGGAAGCCACGCCCCTTATGGGGGTCATGAAAAGGCCCCTAAGAGACATTTTTGGTAGTCGTTCAAAACATCATTATTATACCATTTAACTCACTCTTAGATGTACAAGTCATCCCCACTCACGCTCCTTGGATCAAAAAACCCCTTAAGGGTAAGCCACGTCCCTTAAGGGTCATAAAGGGGACCCCTAAGGGACTTTTTGGTGGTATGGGGTCGTTCGAAACGTCGCAATTATACCATTGTAAGTCATATAACCCATCTTCCCTCACGTTCCTTGGATCAAACCCCCCTTAAGGGTAAGCACGTCCCTTAAGGGGCATAAAGGACCCCTTTAAGGGACTTAATAACTGTCATCGACACTACAATTGCACCATCACTAAACCCCCCAATAAACACCCTAATATCTCATCTCCCCCGGCATTAATCCCGCCACTCACGCTCCTCGGAGCAAGAGCAAGGTGCTGCTCATCAGATAACTCACTCAGGCCGGTCAATCAGGTTGCAGATACATTTTAAATCAGGAAAATAATGTTATCAGGGTGACACCAGACAACACCTGTGACGTCATCAACAACCTCTGACGTCATCAACAACAAAAATTTGACGAGATTTTTCGGCAAAGTTTTCCTTATTAATTGACTAAAATAAAGATAATTCTCTTTATTTTGTATGTAATTCTGCGGCTAAAATAGATCGTAATTAATTGTTGATGCTTAGAAAGGTTAGATATTAGTGGGAAAAAGAATCCCAATGGTAATAAAGTACTACAATGTTTTGGCTTTATTGCGTTGTTATAGGTTCAATTATACGCAATGAATTCTATAAACCATTATGCAGTTTTTTATTATTTATAAAACCTTAATGTATACCAACTTTTGATGTACTTACTATGAACTTTATATACCTATAATATTTATGTGCCACTAATGTACTTTTTATGTATATATTACATCTGTCTGGCTATAATACTATTGAAAACAATATACGTATTATAGTATACATATAAAGCCTAATTCAAAGTTACCACTTTTTTTGTCCTAAATCGTCCCCAAATATCTTAAAATAAATCAATTTTAGGCAATAAATAAATTTATGTATGTTTTTTCTATTTATATCTACTAACTAGTAATGCGTGAAAAGAGTCACAGGAAAAAATATATGGTAAAAATTTGCCAATAAAGATAAATAATTAATGGTGGTTTGTTTACCTGTCTCAGCGGCGGCGGCTACCAAGGATTTTCAATTTTATTTTTTCCCCCTGTTAGTAGAGAGAATTTCGACCTTGTGTGCATCAGAGCTTTCTAGTGAGTGGCCATAGATTCTCTAGAAATAGTTGGTTGGGTAGTTAAGAGGGTAATTAGAGGAGAAAATGGGTGTTACACGTCAGCTGATTCGTCCTGAATCGCCCGTAACTCCAGTTATGAAATTTGGCGCGAAATTTTACCCCACGTTTTTGGCCATAATTTTTTTCTTTTGCCTTTAAAAAATTGTTTTTATTTGGGGGGCCCTAAATGCCGAGGATTATGCTGGCGGGGGACGAGTTACCCCTAAGGGTCATTATCGCTGGTTGAGGTGAGGAGACCACACCCTTAAAGACCCCTCGTCTTTAAGGGTGTGGCCCGTACTGGTTTAGAGCTTTAAGGGTGTGACTCTTACGACTTTAGCACTTTAAGGGGGTGACCCTTACAGGTTTAGTGTTTTAATGGGGTGACATGGGTTTAGCACTAATTGGGTGACCCTTACAGGTTTAGCACTTTACGGGTGTGACCCTTATGGGTTTAGCGCTTGGTTATGGTTATAATAGTAATTAGGGTGGTGACGGTCAGGGGATCTTGATCCAAGGGGTGAAAAGTATTGTTCCCCAACATTAAAGATTATACTCCATACCAACCCTATAAGACATTATACTCCTTCATACCAACCCTATAAGATATTATACTCCTTCATACCAACCATATAAGATATTATACTCCTTCATACCAACCCTATAAGATATTATACTCCTTCATACCAACCCTATAAGACATTATACTCCATACCAACCCTATAAGACTTTATACTCCATACCAACCCTATAAGGCATTATACTCCTTCATACCAACCCTATAAGACATTATACTCCTTCATACCAACCCTATAAGACATTATACTCCTTCATACCAACCCTATAAGACATTATACTCCTTCATACCAACCCTATAAGACATTATACTCCTTCATACCAACCCTATAAGACATTATACTTCTCTAATAAAACAAACTCACTTAATTTCTCTATTATTATGTTCGTAGTCTATAAGCCATTAGATTAAGCTGCCCCTAATGCCATGGCATGTCAGTGGCTCTCCTTGCACTTCAATTTATGATTGTAATAACAAAACCTTTATAAACTATCAATGAAATAAATATTTATAAATATTTATATTTAATATTTCATACCAACCCTATATTATACTCCTTCATACCAACCCTATAAAACATTATACTACTTCATACCAACCCTATGAGACATTATACTCTTTCATACCAATCCTATAAGATATACTCCTTCATACCAACCCTATAAGACATTTTTTTTTATTTTATTTAAAACAGTATGTACAATACATCTATAGTAAGCATACCAAAATCATGACAAATCAAATTATGAACATAGTTAAGTTCCACACCCCTCAACTCAAAAGGAACACATACATGATCACACTGATATATATTATACCCCCCCTTCTGCACACTACAGAACAGCCCAAACATAGGATTGAAATTTAAACTCACTCAAAAGTACATAAGCCATAACGTACCACACGTCAGTAAATATAACATGAAAAGAAACTTTATTACACATTACCCTTCCCCCCTTCTCTGATGTAAACTTACACCATAAGTAAAAAAAAAACCTTTTTATCCGCCCCATGACAAGAACTGAGGCATTCCCCTTTGTGTGTTCATACATGAACAAAACCTCACCTAAAACATAAAAGAAGATATATACAAAAAAGTGTAAAACCCGTAGATGCACAGGACACATAACCCTAAACACATGAGCACCTTAAATTCCCTCAAGCACTCAAACAAATGACCAAAACTCCAATTATCGATTACAAGGACAGGCACATTACTCTGCCTTCCATTAAAAACCCGAAGCATTGTACATACAAAACTAAATAAGTGCTATACACAGAAGGTATATCCTTCCCAAACAAAAAAGTATTATAAATGCAACAGAAAAAATGTGAACTGCAAAGCAGCCCTATACCTCACAGTTCAAGAAGTTTTGCTTTTATATTTTAATTAAGCAAGTCATACCCTATATAGGGTTTACATCAAAATATACAAATATTGCGCTAAAACTTAGCATATGCACATATCTCCTAGCCAACATGGTTCTTAATGAAACCAAACACTAAACAGAACAAGTACAAACACTTTTTTTTTTCTTTTATATTTATTTAGCTGACAGCCACAGGCCTCATATTAACTAAAACGTTAAACCTATAAATATATGCAACATTGGTATGTGTCACATCTATATGATCACACACAATGCCTACCTTCATGCATCTCAGGAAAAGCCAACGTCGTCCAAGGTATAGCTCCGCCATTCTTCCCCTTACACCCCCCCCTCGCAAGTCCATCGTCAACATTCGTCAGATCCAAACACTCAGACCAAAAGTAAATAACTCAAAAAAATTTTGTGTCCTAGGAACCCATACCTGTCCTACCCCTCCTCCATCCATACACGCTCTTACTCTTGTACTCCCATTCATAACAAAATACATTGAAAAACCTTTCTTTTTACTCTTTCGTACCCCTATGATCAGTCCCCTCTCCGTCGGCGTCAAGCAAAACCTCTCAAAACGTCCACTGACATATCCCTATATTCCACGGGAAAAGCCTTTTCCCACCGAATCCCATACAGTTCGCGATTCCGACGACACGTCCTATACAGTAGCGCCGCCACAGCTTGTATCCTTACCCAGCCACCCTCCTTCCGCATAGACCAAGACATATATATAAAATCTAAAACTATATACACTAAAGCCCGACCGACATTGTCTGGTACGCCTCCAACATCTAAACTGAGGGTTCTCAAAAACGAGACCCCCCCCTCCTCCCATGCTTGCCACTACCCTTCCTAGCCATACCCGCACATTCTCTAGGTCAGGACAGAAAAAAACCGTATGATATGCTGTGTCCGTCAAACCACAACGCGAGCACAAACCATCCCTTACTAATCCCATGCGAAACAATTGTGCTCTCGATGCTAAAATCCCGTGTAAAAAGCGAAACCCAGTTTCCTTCACCCTCGGCGGCACTTTCACCTTCCGCAGCCATTTCCACACCCCTTTCCAGTCATACATCTAAAAATCTACAGTACCACACACTTACTTAAGTCCCAGTATGACTCAGTTTTTAGCGAGCCGCTAACCAGACTGAAAATCGAAGACCTAAATGAATTTTTTATGAGAGTGCCACAGAACTTGACAGACGCATGCCTATCTGACATCACCACGATGCCAAATGACTTCGAAAAGGCAATAAATGACATGCCCATGCACTCCGCTCCAGGCCCAGACTCATGGAACTCCGTGTTCATCAAGAACTGCAAGAAGCCCTATCACGTGCTTTTAACATCCTATGGAGAGGGAGCATGGACACTGGAGTCGTCCCGTAGTTACTAAAAACAACAGACATAGCCCCACTCCACAAAAGGGGCAGTAAAGCAATAGCAAAGAACTACAGACCAATAGCGCTAACGTCCCATATCATAAAAATCTTTGAAAGGGTTCTAAGAAGCAAGATCGCCACTTATCTTGATACTCATCAATTGCACAACCCAGGGCAGCATGGGTTTAGAGCAGGCCGCTCCTGTCTGTCCCAACTACTGGACCACTACGACAAGGTCCTGGATGCTCTAGAAGACAAACAAAATGCAGATGTTATATACACAGACTTTGCAAAAGACTTTGACAAGTGTGACCATGGTGTAATAGCACACAAAATGCGTGATAAAGGAATAACAGGAAAAGTTGGTAGATGGATCTATAATTTCCTAACAAGTAGAACACAAAGAGTAGTAGTCAACAGAGTAAAGTCTGAGGCAGCTACTGTGAAAAGCTCTGTTCCACAAGGCACAGTACTTGCTCCCATCCTGTTCCTCATCCTCATGTCGGACATAGACAGGGATATAAGCCACAGTGCTGTGTCTTCCTTTGCAGATGACACCCGAATCTATATGACAGTGTCCACTGTTGAAGACACTGCAAGACTCCAAGCAGACATAAACCAAATCTTTAAATGGGCTGCAGAAAACAATATGAAGTTCAATGATGAGAAATTTCAATTACTCAGATACGGAAAAAGTGAAGAAATTTAAATCTCATCGGAGTACAAAACTAATTCCAACCACACAATAGAGCGAAAAACTAATGTCAAAGACCTGGGAGTGATCATGTCAGAAGATCTCACCTTCAAGGACCATAACACCGTAGCAATTGCATCTGATAGAAAAATGAGAGGATGGATAATGAGAACCTTCAAAACCAGGGATGCCAAGCCCATGTTGACATTTTACAGATCGCTTGTTCTATCTAGGCTAGAATATTGCTGCACACTAACTGCACCTTTCAAGGCGGGTGAAATTGCTGACCTTGAAAATGTACAGAAAATCTTCATCGCACGCATAACTGCGATAAACCACCTCAATTACTGGGAACGCTTGAAGTTCATAAACCTGTACTCTCTAGAACACAGGCGGGAGAGATACATTATTATATACACATGGAAAATTCTCGAGGGATTAGTACCAAACTTGCACACGAAAATCACTCCCTACGAAAGCAAAAGACTCGGGAGGCGATGTAACATCCCCCCAATGAAGAGCAGGGGTGCCACAAGCATGTTGAGGGACAACACAATAAGTATCAGGGGCCCAAGATTGTTCAACTGCCTCCCAGCATACATCAGGGGGATTACCAACAAACCCCTGGCTGTCTTCAAGCAGGCACTGGACAGGCACCTAAAGTCGGTACCTGACCAGCCAGGCTGTGGTTCGTACGTTGGACTGCGTGCGGCCAGCAGTAACAGCCTGGTTGATCAGGCTCTGGTCCAACATGAGGCCTGGTCACAGACCGGGCCGCGGGGGCGTTGACCCCTGGAATTCTCTCCAGATACTCCAGATACTTCATCTCCATCTCCGACCCTCTCTAATTTCTTAACCTTCAGCATCTCTGGATTACTGACTACCAACAAAACCCTCAACATAGCTTCACTCATCTTCACATCTTTACCTCCCCACCATCTCCTCACCTCTCGCATCACCTGCCCTACCCGAGCTCCACGATTCCCCCCTAACCACAAATTCCTGTTTGACAAATATCGCCAACAATCTCCTCTGCAATTATATCAACCCCAGGCCCCCTTTTCCAACCTGTCTCATCACAATTCCTTTACCCAGCCAGTGCCTACCATAACCCCAAATGAAACGAAGGACCCTCTTCTGTAATCTAATCACGTCCTCTTCTACCAAGGGGTACACAGCCCCAACAAACCACAAACGGCTATAAATTAAAGTGTTTACTACCACCGCCCTCTGTAAAAGTGTGACCTCCCCAGGTCTCCAACCTCCCATCCTCGCTAACTCCGCATCAACTACTCTCACTGAATTAGATTTTCGCGCCAACTGGTCATCCCTACAAAAAATCACCCTACATATCTTTAAACTATCTACCTGTACCCACCCATACCTTGACCCCAACGCCCCCCACCCACATTCCAACCTCCAAAAGCCTAGATTTCTTCCTATTTACCCTCATCCCAGTTGCTCTTCCAAAAACCTCAACGACTATATTAACCTTAGCTAAACCCTTTTCACCTCCCACCAGGATCGTGGTATCATCTACGTATCCCACGATCCCAGGGGTCAACCTACAAACTTCCTGCTCCCTGACTCCTTCCCTAACCAAACTATACAAGGGGTCTTGCAAACATGCAAAAAGCATCTGTGATAAAGGACACCCCTGTCTCAGACCCCTACCCAAAACTACCACGGCCCCCAACCTACCATTTATTTGTACTCAAAATTGTGCGTCCACATACAAAGTCCGAACCCACCCCACCACCTCGGTCCCAAACCCCTGTCTCTGTAAAATCTCCCATAACATCTCCCAATCGACCCTATCAAAAGCAGTTTCCCAATCCAAACTAATGACGCCCCTGCTCTCTTCCTGACGCCCCTCTATAAACTCCCGAATCCGTCTATGGCCAACCCCCATGCTTCTTCCAGGAATTCCTAATTGACCCTCGTCCAACAACCCACCCAAGACCCTCTTCATATGATTGCCCAATACTTTCGCAAAAATCTTATAATCTGCGCAAAGTAAGGTTATTGCTCTATAATCTCCCAAAGTCTTACCATCCTCGCGCTTAGGTACTAAAACCACGACCCCCATCCTCTGCTCTTCTCCCATCTTCCCGTCCACTTTCATCGCATTCAAAACTTCTAACAAAACCTCCCTCAAAACCTCCCAGTGTTGGACATAAAAATCCCCCTGTATACCATCAATCCCAGGTGCTTTCCCCAGATGCAACTCTTGAACTGCTAACAACACCTCCTCCGTGTTTCTAAGAACATAAGAACATAAGAAAGGAGGAACACTGCAGCAGGCCTGTTGGCCCATACTAGGCAGGTCCTTCACAATCCATCCCACTAACAGAATAATTACCCAACCTAATTTTCAATTCTACCCAAGAAATAAGCTTTGAAGATTCTATTAACTCAAGTGCGAGTCCCACTCAAATCCAACCCCTCTCACTCATGCATTTATCCAACCTAAATTTGAAACTACCCAAGGTCCTAGCTTCAATGACCCTACTAGGCAGACTGTTCCACTCATCAACTACCCTATTTCCAAACCAATATTTTCCTATATCCTTTCTATATCTAAACTTATCCAATTTGAATCCATTATTGCGGGTTCTCTCTTGGAGAGATATAAGAACATCCCCTCCCTCTCGATCCTACTAATGCCCTCTCGAATGCCCCCTAAAATCTCCTAAAAGGCTCCACAAAGCCTGCATGTCATTGCCTGGCCCGGGTATGTTACGAAAACCTGGGATCGAAAGGCATCCAATTGTACGAATGACAGTATCAGCCGTCGCAGGGAGATTTTTACAGAGTAGGTGCCTTCCGGCACACCAGCATATAGTACAGTGGACCCTCAGTTAACGAAAAAACTTCATCCCAGAAGCATGCTCAAGTGCCATTACCGAACGAATTTACTTCCTTAAGAAATAATGTCACGTAGGTTAGTCTATTTCAGACCCCCAAAAATACACTTCCACATGCACTTACAATATTATACTTACATAATTGTACGATTTCCGGGGTATTCGTTAACCGAGGGTCCACTGTATTCCCAAACTCCAACGTCCCTCTGTAATAGCGTAGACCACTCCATACTGCTGAAAAGCTTCTTTTATATCACATTCCCGTGCCTCAAACGGAACATTCCTAATTTTCAGCCATGTGTAATGCGCTGACACATCCTTTAAACGTACCTCAAGACTCGAGTTGACAACAAGTCTCACTTCTTGGTATTTGTCAACTATGGCCGCATAAGCTGTGCTGGTGTTGAGTTTCACGAAAATCCTTCCTGCTCCATTTAAGGAAATGCCGTAAATATCTTCTGTTGGGATTCCATAGGTGTGTCTGACAATAAGGGGTAACAGGACATCAGCGTTGCTAGCGTAGATCGCCCCCTTCAAGATCTCAATACCCACAGTATTGACACGTCGACGATACAGGTCCGCCATATTTGAGAAAACGGTGTAACTCCACAAGGCTCCACCAGAGGCCACTGATCGGTAGTTGCGCTAAGTACAACTCTGGAGCAAACGCGCAGGACAACCTCCCGGCCCGAGAGCGAAGATGTGAATGTATAAGACATTATACAGTGGTCCCCCGAGTAATGAACACCCCGGAAATCGTACAATTATGTAAGTATAATATTGTAAGTGCTTGTGGAAGTGTATTTTTGGGGGCCTGAAATAGACTAACCTACATGACATTATTCCTTAAGGAAGTAAATTCGTTCGGTAATGGCACTTGAGCAGGCTTCTGGGATGAAGTTTTTTCATTACTCGGGGGACCACTGTACTCCTTCATACCAACCCTACGAGACATTACACTCCTTCATACCAACCCCATTAATCTTAAGTTAGTCTTAAGTCTGCTGGAAATGCTCTCATTTATTATTACTATTTATTATTTATTGTCATTTATTATTACTATTTATTATTTATTGTCATTTATTACTATTTATTATTTATTGTCATTTATTACTATTTACTATTTGTCATTATTACTATTTTTTATTATTATTATTATTTATTACTACTGTTATTACTATTATTTTCTAATTATTATTTATTACTAATTAGTATTATTATTACTAATTATTAATACAGTGGACTCCCGCCTAACGAGCAAAATTCATTCCAGAAGCCTGCTCAAGTGCCATTACCGAACGAATTTACTTCCTTAAGAAATAATGTCACGTAGGTTAGTCTATTTCAGACCCGAAAAATACACTTCCACAAGCACTTACAATATTATACTTACAAAATTGTACGATTTCCGGGGTGTTCGTTAGGCGGGGGTCCACTGTACTAATTATTAATACTAATTATTAATTCATTATTTATTACTATTATTTTATTTCTAATAATTATTTATTAGTACTAGTATTTATTATTAATTATGCTTTAATTATTATTATTACTGTTATTTTTATTATCATTATTATTTGTAATTGACTGTCATTTGCCACCTTTCCTATTGTAGTTAAGATAATAGTTAACTACCCAAGTAATCTTACATTATAGTTTATTTCTTAATTAACATGTAAGTCTTATTAGGTCTTATTAAGTCTGTATTGTGTCTAATTTTGTCCTACTTTGTGTGTGTTGCATTCCTTGTATGATTTAGAAAAATATAATTATTATTTTTAACATATCAGTCGTCTCCCGCTGGGGCATTGTGGCCCAAAAAAAGAAGAAATGCTTTAACAATCACTCGCTATATCGCTATCTTGACAGATCGTGTTTTGTGGCATTGATTTTATTTGTGAATGAACTTTTGAACCTCCATCCTTCCTGTTCATGCAACTGAACCTTTGAACCTCCATCCTTCCTGTTCATGCAACTGAACCTTTGAACCTCCATCCTTCCTGTTTATGTGACTGAACCTTTGAACCTCCATCCTTCCTGTTCATGCAACTGAACCTTTGAACCTCCATCCTTCCTGTTTATGTGAATGAACCTTTGAACCTCCATACTTCCTGTTCATGCAACTGAACCTTTGAACCTCCATACTTCCTGTTCATGCAACTGAACCTTTGAACCTCTATGCTTCCTGTTTATGTGACTAAACCTTTGAACCTCCATACTCCCTGTTTATGTGAATGAACCTTTGAACCTCCATGCTTCCTGTTTATGTGAATGAACCTTTGAACCTCCATCCTTCCTGTTTATGTGAATGAACCTTTGAACCTCCATCCTTTCTGTTCATGCAACTGAACCTTTGAACCTCCATCCTTCCTGTTTATGTGAATGAACCTTTGAACCTCCATCCTTCCTGTTTATGTGAATGAACCTTTGAACCTCCATCCTTCCTGTTTATGTGAATGAACCTTTGAAGCTTTACACTTCCTGTTCATGCCACTAAACCTTTGAACCTCCACAGTCTCGTTCATACCACTGCTGAAATATAAATGTTCTCCCCAAGGTTACACCACGGTGCAGTGTAATGGGGTAGACATGGAGGACCGACTCAACCAGATGAATGCAGTGCTGCAGGCTATGCAGAAGACTCTGCAGTGCAATATATGGTGAGTATACACCTGGAGTATACCTGGAGGGTGTTTGTATGAATTTAAAATACAGTGGACCCTCGGTTCGTTGAAAGTTCTTTCCGGAATGCTGGTTGAGTGCCTTTACCGAACGAATTTGTTCCCATAAGGACAAATGTAAATTAGATTAGTCATTTCAGACCCCCAAAAATACACTTACAAAAGCACTTGTGAAAATACACTTACATAATTGTTCGAGTTTGGAGGTGAACGAAAACCGAGGGTCCACTGTAGTAATAATAATAAGAATAATGATGATTTTTTAAATTTCTTCAGCACCCTGCTGAAGTCTTCCAACTGAAGTGGACACTGAGACACATCTAGTGTGCTGGAATGTGTCTTATAGATCAGGTGGACACATGTCAGCACTATGTGACACATCTAGTGTGCTGGAATACGTCTTCTAGATCAGGTGGACACATTTCAGCACTATGTGACACATCTAGTGTGCTGGAATACGTCTTCTAGATCAGGTGGACACATTTCAGCACTATGTGACACATCTAGTGTGCTGGAATGTGTCTTCTAGATCAGGTGGACACATTTCAGCACGATGTGATATATCTAGTGTGCTGGAAAGTGTCTTGTAGATCAGGTGGACACATTTCAGCGCTATGTGACAAATCTAGTGTGCTGGAATGTGTCTTCTATATCAGTATGTATATTGCCAGTATGTATGCTGTCAGTATGTATACTCTCAGTATTATCACTGAATTAAAATTATTCTTGCCTCAGTATGTATATGTACAGTCATCCCTTGGTTTTCAATTTTAATCCGTTCCAGATGGATCAGCTAAAACCAAAATCGGCGAAAACCAAAACTATTTTCCCCATAAGAAATAATGGAAATTCAATTAATACATTCCAGAAACCCAGAAGTTTGGAAAAAAACAATTGGGGGGCCTTAAAGATAGATTTACATGCACAAATGAATGAACTCTGTGGCACTTACCTTTATTGAAGACTGATGTTGCTGGATGGAAGAGAGGGAGGAGGGAGAGGGAAGAGACCCTATTTTTGGAAGGGGAATCCTTCCATAAGGATTAGGTACCAAGTCCTTATCGGGTCACTTCCCTGCATGCCTGCTACACTCCCTCCTTGGCCTGCCTCCTCCCTCCTGCCTGCTACCTCCTGCCTGCTCACTCCCTCCTGCCTGCTGCACTCCTCCTGCCTGCTCACTCCCTCCCTGCCTGCTACACTCCCTCCCTGCCTGCTACACTCCCCTGCCTGCTACACTCCTGCATACCGCTACACTCTACATCCTGCTCACTCCTGCATACATGCTACACTCCTGCATCATGCTATCTCCTGCATACTGCTACACTCCCTGCATACCTGCTACACTCCTGCATCCTGCTCACTCCTGCATACCTGCTCACTCCCTGCATAGCTACACTCCCTGCATCATGCTACACTCCTGCATACCTGCTACACTCCTGCATACCTGTACACTCCCTGCATACCTGTTACACTCCTGCATACATGTTACACTCCTGCATACATGCTACACTCCCTGCATACATGCTACACTCCCTGCATACATGCTACACTCCTGCATGCTGCTACACCCTGCATCATGCTACACTCCCTGCATACCTGCTACACTCCTGCATACCTGCTACACTCCCTGCATACCTGCTACACTCCCTGCATACCTGCTACACTCCCTGCATACCTGTACACTCCTGCATCCTGCTACCTCCTGCATACCTGCTACACTCCCTGCATATCTGCTACACTCCCTGCATACCTGTTACACTCCCTGCATACCTGTTACACTCCCTGCATGCATGCTACACTCCCTGCATCATGCTACACTCCTGCATGCATGCTACACTCCTCATGCATGCTACACTCCCTGCATGCTGCTACACTCCTGCATACATGCTACACTCCCTGCATGCATGCTACATTCCCTGCATGCATGCTACACTCCCTGCATGCCTGCTACACTCCCTGCATGCCTGCTACACTGCACTCCCTCGCATACATGCTACACTCCCTGCATCATGCTACACTCCTGCATACCTGCTACACTCCCTGCATGCTGCTACACTCCCTGCATGCCTGCTACACTCCTGCATAAATGCTACACTCCTGCATAATGCTACACTCCTGCATACATGCTACACTCCTGCATACATGCTACACTCCCTGCATCATGCTACACTCCTGCATACATGCTACACTCCTGCATACATACTACACTCCCTGCATACCTGCTACACTCCCTGCATACCTGCACACTCCTGCATACCTGCTACACTCCTGCATACCTGCTACACTCCCTGCATACATGCTACACTCCTGCATACATGCTACACTCCCTGCATGCATGCTACACTCCCTGCATGCTACACTCCTGCATGCATGCTACACTCCTGCATACATGCTACACTCCTGCACATGCTACATCCTGCATGCTGCTACACTCCCTGCATGCCTGCTACACTCCCTGCATGCCTGCTCACTCCCTGCATACATGCTACACTCCTGCATCTGCTACACTCCTGCATGCCTGCTCACTCCCTGCATGCCTGCTACACTCCTGCATACTGACACTCCTGCATAAATGCTACACTCCCTGCATACTGCTACACTCCTGCATCATGCTACACTCCCTGCATGCATGCTACACTCCCTGCATACATGCTACACTCCTGCATACATGCTACACTCCTGCATACATCTACACACTCCTGCATACCTGCTACACTCCCTGCATACCTGCTACACTCCCTGCATACCTGCTACACTCCCTGCATCCTGCTACACTCCCTGCATACCTGCTACACTCCCTGCATATCTGCTACACTCCTGCATACCTGTTACACTCCTGCATACCTGTTACACTCCCTGCATACCTGTTACACTCCCTGAATACATGCTACACTCCCTGCATACATGCTACACTCCCTGCATGCATGCTACACTCCTGCATGCATGTTACACTTCCTGCATGCATGCTACACTCCCTGCATGCATGCTACACTCCCTGCATGCATGCTCATTCCTCTGCATGCTACTCTGCATGCTGCTCACTCCTGCATGCTGACTACACTCCCTGCATGCATGCTACACTCCTGCATGCATGCTACACTCCCTGCATACATGCTACACTCCCTGCATACTGCTCACTCCTGCATACCTGCTACACTCCTGCATACTGCTACACTCCTGCATAAATGCTACACTCCTGCATAAATGCTACACTCCCTGCATAATGCTACACTCCTGCATACATGCTACACTCCTGCATACATGCTACACTCCTGCATACATGCTACACTCCTGCATACATGCTACACTCCCTGCATACCTCTACACTCCCTGCATACCTGCTACACTCCTGCATCCTGCACCTCCTGCATACTGCTACACTCCCTGCATAAATGCTACACTCCCTGCATACATGCTACACTCCTGCATACATGCTACACTCCCTGCATACATGCTACACTCCCTGCATACATGCTACACTCCCTGCATACATGCTACACTCCCTGCATACATGCTACACTCCCTGCATACCTGCTACACTCTTAAACTCCATCGTGTTTCTCACTTTCTTTACCAAAGGACTGGCACTAGGAGCTTTCTTTGGGCCCATGGTAGCTTATTTAGTAGTCACACACAATAATCAAGGGCCAAAAACAATGAATTGTTAATAAATGTTTTGTATGAACTCCTGGGGTGATGTTCACTCAAGCATAAACAATGCTAGACTGCATGACAATGTGCGTGGCAGGTGCATGGGTGGCGGGCCTACGGCCTTTGTATGTGCACGGCACTGGTGTACAGGTTCCATACCATCGGCGAAAACTGAGACAATTTTTCCACGAAAAAAGTGATCGAAAACCAAAATCGGTGAAAACTGAGACAATCAAAAACCAAGGGATGACTGTACTGTATTTTTATTCATTTTTTATTTTTTTTTTATTAACACATCGGCCGATTCCCACCAAGGCAGGGTGGCCCGAAAAAGAAAAACTTTCATCATCATTCACTCCATCACTGTCTTGCCAGAAGGGTGCTTTACACTACAGTTATAAAACTGCAACATTAACACCTCCTTCAGAGTGCCGGCACTGTACTTCCCATCTCCAGAACTCAAGTCCGGCCTGCCGGTTTCCTGAATCCCTTCATAAATGTTACTTTGCTCACCTCCAACAGCACGTCAAGTATTAAAACCATATGCCTCCATTCACTCCTATCAAATACGCTCACACATGCTTG
>WNWK01038213.1:0-18061 GCA_009830355.1 Cherax destructor | reverse complement strand
AATTAAATTGTGCTTGTTATAAAAATTTAGGTTTTTCAAAGTTTTTTTGGACAAAATTAAAATTTTACATTAACATAAATTAAAAAAATATCTTTTAAACGTATAAGAGAAAATTTTAGAAAGGACTTAATTTAAAGAGTTCTGTTTAATTGACCATTTTACTAATCGGCAGACATATATATATATATATATATATATATATATATATATATGTCGTGCCGATTAGGTAAAACTGATCAATTAGCAAGAACTCATCTAAAATTAATTCCTTTTAAAACTTATAGTTTAAAGATATATTTTTTCATTTTGTTAATGTAAAAAATAATTTTGTACCAAGAGAAACTTTAAAACCTACTAACCTTATTACAACAAGCGCAATTTAATTTACCTAACCCAACTAAAATATTTTAGATACGTTAACATTAATTTAATAATAAACAAACACAATGAAATATATTTTTTTCTGTTATGTTCAGAATGATTTTGGCGAAATTATTGCATACACAAATTTTCACTTGTCTTATATGGAAGAAGACGTTGCTATTTAGGCCAAAATCGCAAGTTTTACCTAATCGCACGAATATATATATATATATATATATATATATATATATATATATATATATATATATATATATATATATATATATATATATATATGTATGTATGTATGTATATACTCGTATAAAAATGATCTCAGTCTATAGCAGGATTGGGACCTGAAAACTCGTCATGAAGAATACGTAGTACTCTATCCATAACGCCAGACTCCAGAATAAGTATGGGCGCCTAGCCGAGGGTGGAAGGTTGTTCCCATACCCTGGAGCACCAGGCTTGTACACAGTTATTTCATCAAATCGTTCCACATGCAGTGAACCACGAAAGATAATTTTTTTGGATAGTAATATGCAGTCATTTTTTTCAAGGATTGTGGGTGATCAAATCCTGCGAGCCCTCAGATAAACAACAATAATAGTCCCACTTTTCGTTCTTTTGCCGTGAAAAGACAGTGTAGCAAATTATTTTTGTAAAGGGGTTTGCGGTATTCTTTAACAAACATATTTTTTTTTCTTTCTTGCAGATCATGATGTCCGAAAAAAGGACATTTGTCAGCTTTTTTTTTCTTCTTTATTGGTAAATTTGATCGTATGATATTCCAAGCTGCTTGTTCACAAGTCGTTGACCAAACACTACCTCGAGGTAATTGAACTCACCTTCGAGCGCAGTCATAGCGGACCAGTACATGGAGCACTTTGAGGAGAAAATGTTAAAAATTCACGTTTCCAAGGAGGTAAAATAGCTAAAATAAGGCGATCATATAGTTGTCATTACTTCAACACCTTCAACACATTCAACACCTTCAACACCTTCAACGTTCTTAACAAGATAAACTCAGAAGAACTTTCAATCAAATTTACCACTGAAGAAACAGACAGACAGATGATTTTCCTGGACAACATGACCTGCAAGAACTAAGAGAAATTTGATTTTATGGTACTGCAAAATCACTAACATACTGAACTACAAAGAATAAGACATGTACGCAACACTCGAGTATCCACACAGTGACTGACACAAAGATATACGTACATATTTTAAAATAATGCTGAAATCACAAAGTCATTACACTTCTCATTGTCGCTAACAATATTTAATATGTTATGATAGGTAGGTAGGCTGTTAGGTAACCTCGTAATTCTTGATAGGTAGGCCTACTCCTCTATATCGATAGGTTTTTAAACAATAATTTACCCTTACATGTAAGTACTTATTTCAATAATTTACATATCTAAATGTCAACTTCTTTGTTCGTCTCATTATTTCTAACAGTTTTTGATATGTCATGAGAGACTGGCCGATAATTAGAAGGATAGTAATGAGGGCAGGTAACCGTGTAATTCTTTTATGTTAGGCCTACTGATAAAAAGCATTTCCCTTCTGAATGAGGCTAACAGTTTCTGAAATGTTATGAAAGTTTGATTGATAGGTGGACAGGAAGGGAAGGTAGGTTTTGATGTATGGATGAGGATGTTGACAATTATGCTGAGTCACATTAGGTTTAATAAACAAAATATTCTAAATAATTCCTACCTACCTACCTACCCTTGTCTTTGCTGTAGTTAGGGAGGTAGAGACGAGGATGCATGTTTCCTTCTAAGTCTTGTAAGTCACCCAACTACTCTATCGGAATCCTATCTCTTCTTGAGGTTAGTCTGACTGATCACCTGCAGTTAATTCAATTCAGTTAATATTTCTAACTCTCTCCTCAGTTTGTTGCTTATTCTAGTGCCTACACCTCTAAGTGTCAAGTTGTTAACTATGCCGACACTCTGCTACTCCAACTTGAAACTGCTGCTGCTGCCTCTGTCATATCTTTAAGAATCACAAATCCTTAATCAAAATCTCTAAAAAACTCATCTGAATGATGCCTTATTAACTCTTACACACTAAAGAAATATTACTACGTTAGAAAAAAAACGTGAATATTAGAAAGAGAGATGAATTAATCAATTCAATACAGAGGTTATTTGTACATAGATGGTATACAATACAGACAAGATGAAAATTAGACACATGTGCAACATCTGGGTATCTTTAATTGTAGACTTGTCTTTTAATAGTCTTTTGTATATAGGTTTCCCATTTTGTCTTAGAATTTGTATTGATAAAGTCACTTTCATGGCGAAACTTCTGAAGTATAGACAAGAAGGTCAATTATATAGGAGTCAGATGAGGTGCAGCAGTAGAAGATATCGTCACTGTGGGCGGAACAAACGTGGGAGTAGGTCATAAGACCTTGCGGAGACTATGAAAAGTTTTCATAGAAGAAACTCCTAGGGACCTGAACACGTGCGTCAGGGAATACCGAAGTGCCTACCAGAGATAACACAAACAACGCATGTATTATTCACCACAACAGAAAAGAATTTTCCCATTGTCAAACTAGATATCAAGGAAGCAGATAGATTGAACCGATTTTGTTTAGAATCTACTCTGATTTGCACGAATAAAGCCATCACATAGAAGTCAGGCTCATTTTAATTTGTGAAGCACTAGCGTAACTTATTCTCACCAGATATGATATATTGTTATTACAAAAAAAATGCAAGGAGAAATACTGAAGTCGACCTACTGAGGTGAGCAACATTACTGCAGATGACATCACTTGGCGGCCTTATCTGCATCTCGTGTCCCTTCACTATAAATATGCTCTCTTTTATCCATCTCTATGTAAATTTATAAAGTTCCTAATTTATGAAACGTCTTCTCAATAAAATTCTATAAACTTCTTAACTGAAAGTCTTGAACAGCAATAATTGGCTTCCCTTGATCTTTCCTCTTACCGTCGTCCCAGTTCGTTGCTGCATAATTGTCCTGCATTCGTCTTGCAGCATAGTAAAGGCGCATCATTCTTTCTGATCCTGAGGTTTGTTTCTATCCTCTCCAATACTGACTAGTTTTCACCGCTGTCTTGAGACTTTCTCACGTGAAAACTGCTGTGGATTCTTTTGTTCTTGTCCCTCGAAATCAAAATATCTCTTCTTGTACTCCAACTCCGCCTTTCTTGGTACAGCTGCTCAAGAGAAGACATGTGGACCATTACTGAGTGCTCACTAAGAATAAGGAGGATGTAAGAAGTGAATGGTAGATGGAATAAGAGTGTTTTTAATAAAGTTTATAAGTGAGCAATATTTAGATAAGAGATTTATGGATTTAGAATAGGCATATCATAAGGTGAATATGACACCAACGTGGTAGGCATTGTAAACAGAAACAGACTGCAGGTTATTAAAAGCTGCAAAGGTATTTATGAGAAGAGTTAGGCTCAGGTTTATATTTGTTGGAGAGGAATGGACCATTAACCATGAAAAGTAGGAAACAAACAAGAATGTGTGAAATCTTCATGGTTATTTACGTAAAAAATAGAGACGTGGGTCTGCATGGTTATGGTAATGAAAACAAAAGAAAAGAAATTTTTCAAAACTATAAAGAAGTTGGTGAAGTGGGTAAAATTAAAGATGCAAACAAGAAAAAGAAAAAAACAAGGTGGACAGAAAGAAGATGCAAGAAAACGTTTTTTTTTTTCAAATCTAATATGCTAATAGTCGTTTTGCTAATAACAAAATAAACGAACTAAGATTAATTGCAAATACAAGAGACATATAATTGCAAATACCGAAACAAGGTTTGATTTAAAGACTCGAAACATGCCTGCCGAATGATACATACAAGGTTTTGAATTAAGAGGGTACGTATAGTGGAACCGAAAACTTGAATGAAAGGACAACATGCATGCACTTAGGACAAGAAAACGAGGAAACAATATATATCATTGGAGAAGGTCAGGTGACGGCGTCGGGTTATATAACTGCAGTGTCTTGTAGCAGCAGGGAATCAGCGTGGAGTAGTATTAAATGTGCAAGAGTATTTGAGTTGATGTACTTGTCGGGAGTTTGTTCTACGGTGCTGGGAGTAGTAAGGATGCTTCAGCAGAGTGGCGCCTCTCAGTGTTGGATTCTCTGTAGATCTGATTTACAGAGAATTCAACAGGGATAGGATCCAAGATCTGGCAACACTTACCTCACTTACCATAACTTTTTAGATTAGGAATGTATATTAGCTTGGTTTGCAAACAGAAACATTTATTTGGTTTCAATTCTGTTTATCTCGAGGTGATTACTCCAGTGGTCATACCTCTCTTATTTTGTCTTTTCTTTTCGTAATTATTTACTTTTAGTCCATCAGGAGGGTATTGTTCGCTTAAACTATTTAATTTATATTCCGCATTTTATCTTCGATTCCAAGATGATTTAAAATGGATCGAACATGACATGTCCAGAATTGCTGATGTTGACAATACCTGTTTTTATTCCTTTCTTAATGTGCATTTCCATAATTAAAGACTCTTCTAAAGGATGTTTGTATTGTTTCAGTTAGTATACATATGAGAGCAGGAATTTTCTGTGATGAAAATGAAGAAATCAAAACAGATCTGAGATGACTGATAATAACCAGTACTAGGCACTGCAACAGACGGGAACAACGCTTACGTCGTCAGTGTAGTTAGCGCCAACAGCGCTGCTAGTCTTCCCAACAACCACCTTCCTCCAATTTCACCACCATTTTGAAAGATTTATAGAATTGAGTAAAATGCCTGACTACGGAGTTGTTTTTTAATTTAGATAAAATTATGTATGTAAATTCTTCCATTCCTTATATAGAGAGAGATTCCCACGGTCTCATTAGTACGTAAATGCATTCGTTGATGGAAATTCGTCTAAATTATTTGTTATACTTTAACGTAATTTTAAGACTTTATCATTAATGCTTCTTAATGTTTTCTGTACTTAAATGAAATACATGAGTTTCAACTTTTATTAAACAATTTTTTTTTCAGTGCCACAAAAGTGTGGCACACTGCCAACTTCCTTATAACTGATACAATACGTTCCATCATCTAGTATGATTCTGATTTGGTACAAACATAGGATCTTTTTTTTTTTGTAATATTTACTTTTTTTGTCATAGCACGTGCTATTTTTATAGAACTTCAGTGAATATTAACATACATCTTGATTATTGTGTATTTCATGAAGCGCTAGACTCAAGAGGGTCATTTAGGGCAAAGAGTAGTAGTGCTCAGTTCTCAGCTTGTATAAACAAAAATTTAATTGATCAACTTGCTCCTTCACCTGCGTCACAGCACTCAGACTTGCTCCTTCACCTGCGTCACAGCACTCAGACTTGCTCCTTCACCTGCGTCATAACACTCAGAACTCTTCCTTCAAGTGTCCGGTGGCCTGGTAGGCAACGCTCTAGCTTCACACACTGAGTGTCCGTGGTTCATTTTCCGGCCGGGTGGAAGTATTGGGTGTGTTTCCTTACATATGGTGTCCCCGTTCATCGAACAAGCAAGTAGGTAACTGGGTGTTAGTCGTCTGGTGTGGGTTCTATCCTGGGGAATCGCTGAGTAGAAACTAAAGGAACTGAAAATATTGAACCTGGAGAGAAAACAACTAAGGAGATATAGTAACGACATATATGAGTGAATAGAGAGATCGTTTGACTTGAGAGTAGCAGCGACAAGGAAGCAAAGACGGAAGCTAATCGCAAGTGTGCAGGAATGCTAGTAAGTACTTAATCTTTTAGTTGCAGAAAAAAATGAAAAAAATGAACTGCAAGATGTGGTCATATCTGTCCTAAGCTGTCTGGGAATTACCGTGGGGTGTTACCGAGCACATGGCTAGCTGCAGTGTTTTAGAATCTCAGGTTAAAGTGTTGAAGAAGGAGGTTCTACTTCTTCAGGAGGAAAATAGGAGGCTGAAGTTTCGCCTAGGAGGGTTTGGGAGTGAGTGTGAGATGGTTGGTGCTGGTGAGGAGGAAATGATTACCAACAGTGAGAGTGACAGCCGTTTTAAGTGGCAAGTGGTTCACAATTCAGGAAGAAGGAAGATAAGGAAGGTTAATGGAGAAGATGTGAAGGTAGGAAATCGATTCTCTGTTCTCCAGGACGAGTGTACTTCAGTGGTTAGTGAGGTTAAAGGTAGCACTGACTCCCCTGCTAATCAAGGTAAGAATATTCTGATTGTGGGAGACTCTCAGGTAAGATATATGGACCGTGCTTTTTGTAACAGAGATAGGAAGGTCAGACAGAGGGTGTGCCTCCCAGGAGCTGGTATTGGTGACATAGTCAGCAGGTTGGATAATATTGTGTCAGGTAATAGGAACAAGCCCATTATCTGTCATAGTGCTGGTGGAAATGACATTGGGAAGGGCAGAAGACAGGAGCTACTAGATAAGTACAGGTCAGCCATAGAAGTAGTTAGGTCTAAGGGAGGGATCCCAATCATATGTAGCATTTTGCCTAGAAAGGGAGTGGGAAATGAATGGATGTCTAGGGCAATTGCAATAAATTGCTGGCTAGACAGGTACTGCAAGGAACTTGCAATTCCATTCATCGATAACTGGGACAAATTCTATGGCAAACGTGATATGTATGCAAGGGATGGGGTTCATCTCTCTGGGGCTGGAGTGGTTGCATTAGCCGATTCGATTGAGGGGTCATTGGAGACATGTCTAGGACTTTAAACTGATAGATTATAGAGGCATGGGTGTTTGTGGGAAACAATCAGGCTGTAGTATTAGGCCTGGAAACAGCAGATATTACCAGGATACCTCAGGGATATGTTTAAAAGACAATATTAAAAATAAAGTTGCTATTAAAGGCAAAGCAATTGATTAACAAACAAAGAGAGATAGTAGAGGGCAACGAGTGACTAGCTCCCTGAAGGTTTACTATACAAATAGTAGGAGTCTAAGAAATAAGATAGATGAGCTAAGATTACTTGCAAGTGCAGGTAATATAGATATTTTTGCTATAACAGATATCTGGTTCAACCTGAAAGATAGAGAAATACCTTCCGAGTGCAACATACAGGGTTATAAACTATTCCACACTGATAGGGTCAACAGGAAGGGTGGTGGAGTGGCGATGTAAGTCTGAGATAATTTAAATTGTTGTGTTAGACAAGATATAAGATTAGAAACATCGGACACAGAATCTGTTTGGCTACAGTTTCTCGATGGTCGTGAAAAATTAATATTGGGTGTGATTTACAAGCCCACAAGCCTGGATAGGGAGTGCAGTAAGCTGCTATGGGACGAAATTCATAAGGCGTCTAGATATGAAAATGTTGTGTTAATGGGACATTTTAACTTTAGACAAATTGATTGGAACAATGTGACAGGTAATCTTGAGTCTAGTGACTTTCTTGATACGGTTCAGGATTGTTTTTTAAAACAGTTTGTGACAGAACCAACTAGAGGTAGCAACTTGCTTCATTAGGTTCTTCCCAACAAAGAATCACTAATTAATAATCTTGAGGTTAATGAAGAGCTTGGGGAAAGCGATCACAAATCACTTAGTTTCAATATATCATGGAATTACCCAGGTAACTGCAATCAAGTCTCTGTTCCAGACTTTCGCTTAGCCAACTTCATGGGGCTGAGAAATTACCTAGGGGGCTAAATTGGAATGACCTGACTATGGGTCAGGTAGGTGGTTTTGGATGCCAATATGACGTTTTCCAGAGCATAGTTCTAGCTGCCCAGACAACTTTTCTTCCGAGTAGGGAAATTAGATCTAACAAAAATTATCCTAAATTGATGAACAATAGATTAAAAAATCTCATTGGTCAAAAGAGAGGCATATATAGGCGTATCAAAAGAGGGGATGGACAGATAAGAAATCAATATTTTCAATTAAAGAGAGAAATAAAAAAAGGAATAAGAAAAGCAAAAAGGGATTATGAGGCTAAGGTCGCAAGGGATTCGAAGACTAACCCAAAAGGGTTCTTTCAGGTATACAAAAGTAAGATTAGGGACAAGATAGGCCCACTTAAGAGTAACTCAGGACAGATCACGGACAGTGATAAGGATATGTGTGAAATTTTCAATACTTACTTCCTCTCAGTTTTTACTTAGGAAGATACTAGCGGAATTCCAGAAATAATAAATTATGTAGAACAAGAAGATAATAGACTATGCTCGATTGGGGTAACTAGTGACATGGTCCTCAGACAAATAGATAAATTAAAACCTAACAAATCCTGATGAACTGTTTGCAAGAGTTTTAAAGGAATGTAAAGAGGAACTTAGCAAACCTTTGGCAAATCTTTTCAATATATCACTACAAACTGGCATAGTGCCAGACAAGTGGAAAATGGCAAATGTAATATCTATTTTCAAGGCAGGTGACAGGTCCTTAGCTTCGAACTATAGACCAATAAGCCTTACCTCCATAGTTGGTAAATTTATGGAATCAATAATTGCCGAGGCAATTCGTAGCCATCTTGAAACGCATAAATTGATTATTGAATCTCAACACGGTTTTACAAAGGGGCGTTCCTGTCTTACGAATTTACTAACTTTTTTCACTAAGGTGTTTGAGGAGGTAGATCATGGTAATGAATATGATATTGTGCATATGGACTTCAGTAAGGCTTTCGATAGAGTTCCACATCAGAGGCTATTGAGGAAACTTAAGGCGCACGCAATAGGACGAGAATTTTTTTCCTGGGTAGAGGCATGCTTGACAAATAGGAGGCAGAGTGTTTGCATAAATGGGGAGAAATCGGAATGGGGGCACGTCCCAAGCGGTGTCCCACAGGTGTCAGTTTTGGGCCCCCTGTTGTTTACAATTTGCATAAACGACATAGATGAGGGAATAAATAGCAACATAAGCAAATTTGCTGATGACACCAAAATAGGCCGTCCAATTAATTCTAATGAGGACATTAGAGAACTCAAGGATGATTTGAATAGACTGATGCAGTGGTCAGAGAAGTGGCAGATGCAGTTTAATGTAGACAAATGCAAAGTTCTTAATGTTGGACAGGACAATAACAATGCCACATATAAACTGAATAATGTAGATCTTAATACTGGTGATTTACGAGAATGATTTAGGAGTTCTGGTTAGCAGTAATCTGAAACCAAGGCAACAGTGCAATAGTGTTTGCAATAAAGCTAACAGAATCCTTTGCTTCATATCAAGAAGTATAAATAATAGAAATCCTCAGGTTGTTCTTCAACTCTATATATCTTTGGTTAGGCCTCATTTAGATTATGCTGCACCGTCACCGTATTACAAAATGGATATAAATGCACTGGAAAACGTACAGAGGAGGATGACAAAGTTGATCCCATGTATCAGAAATCTTCCCTATGAGAATAGACTGAGGGCTTTGAATTTGCACTCTCTAGAAAGGCGTAGAATTAGGGGGGATATGATTGAGGTGTATAAATGGAAAACAGGAATAAATAAAGGGGATGTAAATAGCGTGCTGAAAATATCCAGCCAAGACAGGACTCACAGCAATGGTTTCAAGTTGGAAAAGTTCAGAGGGGCTGTGTAGTTTTAAAAATAGGTTAGATAAATACATGAGTGGGTGTGATTGGACCTGACTAGCTTGTGCTACTAGGTCAGATGCCGTACTAATTCCTTAAGTGGAAGTGACCTGACTACCTGGATTTTACCTGGAGAGGGTTTAGCTGGTCGGGTCTAAGCCGGGGTGTGATGGACTTGCCTCGCATGGGTCAGTAGGCCTGGTGCAGTGCTCCTTTTTTTTTCTTATGTTCTTTCATAAGTATATGCAATGTGCTTCACGGACCACGATGACTGATTACCCTGGCAAGCTTTATTCAATCAGTGAGAGCGCCAGGTTTTTGCGCTAACCGCTGAAATTTGTTGTAGTGATTGACTAATTAGGCAAGCTTTGTCTAACCAATGGTTGCACCTAGTATTTCTGTAACCTGCCACTGAGAATCGTTGCTTTAATTGCTTGTCTGGGCACCTTGTGTTCAGCCAATAGGAATTCCAGATTTCTCAGTGAGTATCTGCTAATTCCGAAATCCCTATTCATTGTTGTTGTAGATTTGCCGGTACTGCCGGCCCGGGTCTTCTCCAAATGGTGACCCGGCATTGGCTCCCAGGAATGGGAGTGTCTTGAGGGATGTCTATGTCTTGCTTGGTGTCGATGGCTCCCAGGGAAGGGAGTGGCTTGGAGGCATGTCAGCGGTGATCAGCTGACGATGCAAGGGCGGCTGGATGAGGCTGCAACAGCAGGCAAGTCAGGAAAGGCCAAGGAAGCAGTGATAACAGGGTCGATTGGAGCCACATCCCAGCTTGAGCTATATAGCAAAGTGATGGGGAATCTTAGCTTCTCGGTGAGTGGTCGATGGGAAGCTTCTATTCAGCGAATTGTTCAGGTGAACCATTCTGTAGTGTTCTGAACTTCTTGGAGATTTGATCAATTGCAAGTGGGTTTGTGAAGTCGGTAATGTGATGTGAGAGGAATTGGAGTGCTTGTTCTAGTGAGCACCTGTTCCTGGGGTCGCAGGTGAACTTTAACAGTTCCATTCTTGAGTCGATGGTGGACTTCTTGTGCATACATTGTGTCTCTAAATTGTTCAGTGGTGTAGAAGAAGATACCAGGTGTATCAATGAATGAGGATTCAGTATCATCGTCTGAGGGGCTGACAGCAGTAGCAGCAGCAGCAATAGCAGTAGCAATAGTAGCAGCAGCAGCAGCAGCAGTAGCAGGGGTGTCTCTGGCCTGAAGTTTGTCCAGGAATCCGTGGATATTGATTGCTTCAGCTAGAAATTTAGTTCTCTTAGTTGGTGGGTGTTGGTGGAGTGGAGCGGGTACACACCCGAATGTGACGTCCTCGGTCTCTGATTGGTGCACGGCAGTGGTGGTGGAAGGAGCTGGTGGTCTCTCAGTGGTAGGAGTCGGCGCCGGCTCAGTCTCTGGTTGGTCCGTTTCCATGGTGGAGGGCGGAGCTTGAGGTGTTGTTGGTGGTGGAGGCGGTGGAGTGGAGATGTTGACTGTACACGTGGTAGCTTGAATGATTTCAGATGAAGGTGGCGATGCAGGGAATGTAAAGTTTGGCAGATTGTTAAGTTGGAGTAGTTCATTGATGGTGGTATTAAATGGCCCAGGTGCAGCTACATTCTGTACAAGGGCGTACATGATACATGAGAGTGGGTTAGCACGCTAGTAGCTGCTGGAAGAAACACATAGATAAGTGGCTGTGTTTGGCAGATTGGTGAAATCTGTAGTATGGTAATAAGTTGTTTTAAGAGGGTTATAATCAGCCAATCACCGAGCAAGGATGAAGCTTTCTGGATTATTTAGGGCAGAAACAAAAGGAAGCAACATGGATCAGTCAATGGCCAAACAACGAACAGTTAATAACCAGCAGTAGACAGCTACTTCCGCTCTTGGAGCAGATGAAGTTGACCAACATGTCCAGCTGTCAGTATGTCTGTGCCGAATGAAATGATATATTTATTAATGTTATTTTGGCTTTTTCACTTAATATTATATTAAGGAGTATTTCCATTAATAGCTAAAATGGATTTACTCGACTTTATAATATTATCTGGCCACAAATTGTTTAGCTTTGAATACAGGTAGGATGTTTAAATATTCTAAACTGCTGGTGCGGCCGGGATAAGCACCAGCAGACAATTTAAGCTACTCAACCCCTATACAGACCGAGTTAAGGTTGGCTGGTAAAGCCTTACCTGGTTCACTTCATACCTTCCACTAGTCAAGGAAGAGTCTAGTAGAGCATCTGGCTTTGTCACTCTTCGCTTTCCCATAAGTCTCCAGTATTTTGGAAGCCCTTTACTAGGGTATATCTCGGTCTGAGTGGTCGGAGTAGAAACTCTTACAGAAATTTGAAATAAGTGATCGAGTCTAAGTGCTACGCCATTTATAGACTGATTTAGAAAAGGGTTTAATGAAGAATGGTCCCCGAGGAAGAACTCTGTTATTTGCTTCATTGTGGCATTTTGGCTTGTAAATGCCTGTAAATATATGCATTTTGACTCCTCGTGTATTATAAATGATGTGATACTATGGTTAATGATATATGTTTTGCCCATAGTGATTAAGATATGAGAAGTTCTGTTTTAAAGATGGAATTTTTAATTCATAATAGAAACTTTAAGTGATTATTAATACGGTTAATAAAACAGGCAGAAACCTAAAAGATTCCTTTTCTTCACTAAGTGAGCTGTATAACCCCTGTGGTTTAGGGCTTCTTTTTTATTATAATAATAATAATAATTCACTAAGTGAACCCTGTTTATGATGACCCTTAGACGAGATAATCCTGTCATTTTTATGAATTTGTTACGAGAAGCACACTAACCAAGTGATCTAAAGGCTATGTCCGTAACACGAGGAAAAGTTACCAGCAACTGTCTCCTACAAGGAGAATTCGTCAGCTTTCATATGCGGTTTTATATGCAAATTGAAGAGCGAAGTGAGGTAATGTGTTTGTTTTGCGATCAGTGGACGGAGTATCAAGCCTCCATGACTTCCTGTGCTGAATGACTCACATGAACTTAGAGTTTCATATTATTAAATCTGAAATAAAAAATACACATGGAAAATATAATGTAATGAGATGGCAAACCAGTTTTATTGGATACTGTTGAGTGTCTCTAGCCAAGGCAAAGTCTTGAAGTTACCTTTGTTCTTGTTCAAAGCAACAAAGAATCTGAGCATCTAAGCAGACTGGGAGGAAGTGAGTAGTAGTTGGTGGGGATCTAAGCAAATTTAACTTGTTTGTGGAGGGTGAAGTAGGGAATGTCGAGGGTGATGAGGGTGGGGAGGGCGAAGTAGGGGGTGGCGTGGGTGATAAGGGTGAAGTAGGGGGTGGCGAGGGTGATGAGGGTGGGAGGGTGAAGTAGGGGTGACGAAGGTGATAAGAGTGGCGAGGATGATAAGGGTGGCGAGGGTGATGAGGGCGGGGAGGGTGAAATAGGATGTGGCGAAGTTGATGAGGGTGGGAGGGTGAAGTAAAGGTTAGCGAGGGTAGGGAGGGTGAAGTAGGGGGTGGCGAGAGTGATGAGGATGGGGAGGGTGAAGTATGGGTTGGTGAGGGTGAGGAGGAACAATGAAGTAGGGGGTGGCTAAGGTGATGAGGGTGGGGAGGGTGAAGTAGAGTATGGCGAGGGTGATAAGGTTGGGGTGAAGTTGGGGTGTAGAGGGTGACGAGGGTAGGGGTGAAGTAGGGGTGGCAAGGGTGATGAGAGTGGGGTGAAGTTGGGGGTGGCAGGGTGATGAAGGGGTGAGATAGGAGGTTGCGAGGGTGATGAGGGGTGAAGTTGGGGGTGGCGAGGGTGATGAGTCACGAGGGTGAACTAGGGGTGGCGAGAGTGAAGTAGGGGTGATGAGGGTAGGGAGGGTGATAAGGGTGGTGAGGGTAAAGTAGGAGTGGCGAGGGTGATGAGAGGGGAAGGGTGATAAGGGTGGCGACGGTGAAGTAGGTGGTGGGGAGGGTGATGAGGGTGGCGATGGTGATGAGGGTGTCGAGAGTGAAGTAGGGGGTGGCGAAGGTGGTGAGGGTGATGAGGGTGATGAGGGTGGGTGGGGGTGAGGAGTGGGTGAAACAAAAAAATAGAGCAACACACAATCAAAGAAACATGGAAGCAAAGTAACAGTCAGATTACCAAAGCAAAACAAGAGTAATGAAGGAAAGCAAAGAACCTACAAAACAACGAAACAATGTATAAAAGTAATAAAAATTAAAAGGCAAAGAACCAAAACAACTAACAATCAATACAACTAAGCAATAAAGGATAAAATAAAAAAAACAAAAAATAAAACAGCTAAACATAGAATTAACCAAGTATGAAAGCAATAGTTACAAACAAATTAAAGAAATACAGTAGCAAAGCAACATAACGATAAATAAAAAACAACAGTGAATTTAAACAAAGCAACAAAAAGCAAAGTAACAAAACGAAGAAAAACAGCAACACAAAAGAGCACAACAACAAAACACAAAGCAACACATTAACAAAGTCTCACAGAAATAAAGCAATTAACGCAATAAAACAAAATAACAACAAAGCAACAGGGCAACAAAGTAATACAGAAATAAAGCAACACGGCAACAACGCACAACAAAGCATTTAAACACAGCAATAAGAAACACAGCAACAAGACAACGAAAGAATAAAGCAAGGGGAAGAATTAGACACATGTGCAACACCTTGGTATCTATAATTTGAAAAATGTTTCTCCAAACAATGGTTTTTATCAATTCAGTAGAGAACCTATTAACTGGAGACGGTAGGTGATGAGGTGGTGAGTCGCTCAGCCTTGAAGGTGACCGCCACCTGAGGCTTTATGAAACGTAAACATACGCAAGGAGACTGACACATATATGTTCTAGTCAGATGTGCAGTGGAGTAAAGCATCACCACTAGTGGGGGTACCCACTAGTGGAAGTAGGTCATGTTTAAGTGTTGGGCCAGATGGTGGGAAACATGTAGAAAAACATGCGTGTTTGTACCTCGTCTCACTTCAGTACATAATATCCTGGTCAATGTTAGGGGTTCATCTAGACTTAGGAAACTAATACCTTCAAGGATGAGGGACTGTTTACTTCGTCTTCTACTGCATCCAGATAATTAAGCCCTGTGCTGAAATGATAAAGCCACTGCTGGACAAAACGTCTTCAAAATAAAGATACCTAAGAGTTGTAAATGTGTCTAATTCCTCACTTAATCGATATTGTATACTATTAATAAATTGAAAACCAACACAGTAACAAAGAATCACAACAACAAAGCTACAAAAAATTTAATGAATAGAGTAACAGTGCAATCAACAAAGTAACAAAAATGTATCAAGAAAGAAATGCAGCAGCACAACAACAAAGAATCAAAGTATCCAAATAACAAAGCATCGAAGAATCGTGGCAAAAGAGCAGCAAATCAATGCAGCAACAAGTTAACACTGCAAACAAAAAACACATCAACGAAGGAACACGGCAAAAAACACAGCAACAAAGGAACAAAGAATCTCAGCAACACGACACAGGAATTTTGATAAATAAACTGTTCTTTCTGCCACAACAACACTGCTCTGAAGACACTCACAGAAATATTTTTTTATTGACATCCGAGCATAATTTCTGACACCGTGGCAACACTGTGACTACTGGTGTGTGGTGCAGTGTATCTCCACTGTGACTGCAGGTGTGTGGTGCAGTGTATATCTCCACTGTGACTGCAGGTGTGTGGTGCAGTGTATATCTCCACTGTGACTGCAGGTGTGTGGTGCAGTATATATCTCCACTGTGACTGCTGGCGTGTGGTGCAGTATATATCTCCACTGTGACTGCTGGTGTGTGGTACAGTGTATATCTCCACTGTGTGGTGCAGTGTATATATCCACTGTGACTGCAGGTGTGTGGTGCAGTGTATATCTCCACTGTGACTGCTGGTGTGTGGTGCAGTGTATATCTCCACTGTGACTGCAGGTGTGTGGTGCAGTGTACATCTCCACTGTGACTGCAGGTGTGTGGTGAAGTGTATATCTCCACTGTGACTGCTGGTGTGTGGTACAGTGTATATATCCACTGTGACTGCAGGTGTGTGATGCAGTGTATATCTCCACTGTGACTGCTGGTGTGTGGTACAGTGTATATATCTCCACTGTGACTGCAGGTGTGTGACACAGTGTATATCTCCATTGTGACTTCAGGTGTTTGGTGCAGTGTATATCTCCACTGTGACTGCTGGTGTGTGGTACAGTGTATATCTCCACTGTGACTGCAGGTGTGTGGTGCAGTGTATATTTCCACTGTGACTGCAGTTATGTGGTACAGTGTGTATCTTTAATGTGACTTCAGGTGTGTGTGTGTGTGTGTGTGTGTGTGTGTGTGTGTACTCACCTAATTGTGGTTGCAGGGGTCGAGACTCAGCTCCTGGCCCCACCTCTTCGCTGTCTGCTACTGGGTCTCTGCTCTCCCTGCTCCATGAGCTTTATCATACCTCCTCTTAAAACTATGTATGGTTCCTTCCTCCACTATATCTTTCTCTAGACTATTCCACTTCCTGACTACTCTGTGGGAGAAGAAATGCTTCCTAACATCCCTTTGACTCATCTGAGTCTTCAGCTTCCAGTTGTGTCCCCTCGTTTCTGTGTTCCCTCTCTGGAACATCCTGTCACTGTCTACCTTGTCGATTCCCCGCAGTATTTTGTATGTCGTTATCATGTCTCCTCTGACCCTTCTTTCCTCCAGTGTTGTTAGTCCTATTTCCCTCAACCTTTCTTCATAGGACAGACCCCTGAGTTGTGGAACTAGCCTTGTCGCAAACCTTTGCACTTTCTCTAGTTTCTTTACGTGCTTGACCAGGTGTGGGTTCCAGACTGGTGCTGCATATTCTAGTATGGGCCTGACGTACACGGTGTACAGTGTATTGAACGATTCCTTGCTTAGGTAACGGAACGCTAATCTTAGGTTTGCCAGTCGCCCATATGCTGCCGCAGTTATCTGGTTGATGTGTGCCTCCGGAGACGTGCTTGGCGTTATACTCACCCCAAGGTCTTTCTCCTTTGCCGAGGTTTGTAGCCTTTGTCCGAATCACCTGTACTCTGTCAGCGGTCTTCTTTGCCCTTCTCATATCTTCATGACTTTGCATTTGGTGGGATTGAATTCGAGAAGCCATTTGCTGGACCAGATGTCAAGCTTGTCCAGGTCTGTTTGAAGTCCCGCTTGGTCCTCTTCCGATGTGATTCTCCTCATTAATTTCACATCATCTGCGAACAGAGACACTTCTGAGTCTATCCCATCCGTCATGTCGTTTACATATACCAAGAATAACACTGGTCCTAGGACTGACCCCTGCGGTACGCCGCTCGTCACAGGCGCCCACTGTGATACCTCATCACGCACCATGACCCGTTGTTGCCTCCCTGTGATGTATTCCCTGATCCATTCCAGTGCCCTTCCTGTTATACATGCTTGTTCTTCCAACTTCTTTACTAATCTCGTGTGAGGAACTGTGTCGAAGGCCTTCCTGTAGTCCAGGAAAATGCAATCAACCCACCCTTCTCTCTCTTGCCTTACCTCTGTTACTTTATCATAGAACTCTAGGAGGTTTGTTACACAGGATTTGCCTTCCCGGAATCTGTGCTGTCTGGTGTTTATTATCCTGTTCAGCTCGAGGTGCTCCACCATTCTTTTCCTGATGATTTTCTCCAGGACTTTGCACACTATACATGTAAGTGACACCGGTCTATAGTTTAGTGCCTCTTTTCTGTCTCCTTTTTTGAAGATGGGGACTACATTGGCCTTCTTCCATACCTCAGGTATCTGCCCATTTTCAAGGGATGTGTTAAATATTATGGTAAGTGGCACACTCAGTACCTCAGCTCCTTCCCGAAGAACCCACGGGGAGATATTGTCTGGACCCATCGCCTTTGAGGTATCAAGGTCACTGAGTAACTGCTTCACCTCCTCCTCAGTTGTGTGTATGCCCTCTAGCACTTGATACATCCCTTGTTGGTGACGCACCCCGTCCTGTCTACCCAGCTGCCTTCCTTCCTCCACTGTGAATACTTCCTTAAACCTCAAGTTGAGCTCCTCACATACCTCTTGATCATTGCTTGTGAGTTTCCCATCTTCTCTCCTCAGCCTTATCACCTGGTCTTTAACTGTTGTCTTCCTTCTGATGTGACTGTACATC
>WNWK01038212.1:0-18061 GCA_009830355.1 Cherax destructor | reverse complement strand
GTGGGGGGCAAAGAAGGAAAAAGTCACTAGCATAGAACTTTCAAAATAGGAAAAAAAGGTGATAAGAAAACAGGAAAAAGTGAAGACTGGTAAAGAAATATGAGGGGAAAATCGGGGTAAAAATATCAAAAAAAGTGAAATTGCGGGCCCCCACAGAGGGCTCCAACTTTTCATGTTCCATTTTTTTACGTCTCCTTAAAACCTGGGTTAAAAGCAATGGGGGGATAAAGAAGTTAAAGATCATGTACCCCAATAAGCAACGACAAAAATGATCCCCCTTAATAAGGAAAGAAGGGAAGAAAAAGAAAGATGACAAATTTTCAGATTTGCTGAGCTTTTTTAATGGAAAACAACACATGATCAAACTAAGATTCGGGTTACCCAGAGTTCCCGACAAGATACTGAGAGTAAAACGTTACGGCCCCTATCTAACAATGGTTGTTAGGTAATTACCTCACCGGCCGGCAGTCGGGGGTTACGCATCAGACCTGATGTTTGACTCCCGGGCCGGTTGACTGCAGTGTCATCGAGACCCCCCTTTTTCAACACGGGGAGAAGTTAACCATTTCTACCCTGATATTACCCTCCCCCCTGGAGTTGCCAGTCAGACCGGGGAGTTGCAGACTCATGGTGTGGTGCTGGTGAAACCACAAAAAAAGGGCAAATCCCAAACATATGTACCGGACGATGTATTGGACTGTCCCCGAGACGTACCCGGAGATTTTTAAACCGGAGTGTCATTTTTTGTGGTGTATGGGGAGTTTGTTTTTTAAAGACACAAGTTGTCGGGATTTGGGTAGGTCAAGACGCGTTGTACAGGATTGTAATAGAGAATGGTTCATGATGGGGGGGCCATTTGGGACAGAGAAGGTGTCGGGGTCCCCGAGGATGGGTGTAACAAGAGATAAGGGGTGTTAGGGGGTGGAGAAGGAGTATCATGACGGGGGATGGAGTGTCCTGGGGAAAAAGTTGGGACATTTTACCATCACTAAGTATATATTTTTTTTATTTTTTGACTATGATTGTGTAATATATGAAAGAAATTTAATTTTATTTTTTATTCAGATTATATGCTTTTTTATTAATATATATTTAATATAATAAAAATCAAAAAAAGATTTTTCTAGTATCCCAAAAAATGTTATTACAAATGCTTCTTATTTTAAAAAAACCATAACTGAAGACCATGCAACGGTGTAGTAGTGTATAACTGAATTGAAATGGCAGAGAAACGGATCATTATCATTTCAATTTTAACATTGAACCTTTATAAGAACATAAGAAAAAAGAAACACTGCAGCAGGCCTACTGACCCATGCGAGGCAGGTCCATCACTCCCTGCTTAGACACTACCTGGAGTTAACCCTTCCAGGTAAACTCCAGGTAGTCAGGTTACTTCCACTTAAGGAATTAGTACGGCATCTGACCTAGTAGCACAAGCTAGTCAGGTCCAACTCACACCCACCCACACCCGCTCATGTATTTATCTAACCTATTTTTAAAACTACACAACGTCTTAGCTTCTATGACGGTACTCGGGAGTTTGTTCCACTCATCCACAACTCTATTACCAAACCAGTGCTTTCCTATATCCATCCTGAATGTGAACTTTCCAACTTGAAACCATTGCTGCGAGTCCTGTCTTGGATGGATATTTTCATGATATTTACATCCCCTTTATTTATTCCTGTTTTCCATTTATACACCTCAATCATATCCCCTAATTCTACGCCATTCTAGAGTGCAGATTCAGGGCCTCAGTCTATCCTCATAGGGAAGATTTCTGATACATGGGATCAACTTTGTCATCCTCCTCTGTACGTTTTCCAGTGCATTTATATCTATTCTGTAATAAGGTGAGCAGAACTGTGCAGCATAATCTAAATGAGGCCTAACCAAAGATATATAGAGTTGAAGAACAACCTGAGGACTTCTATTATATACTTCTTGATATGAAGCCAAGGATTCTGTTAGCTTTATTGCGAACACTTATGCACTGTTGTCTTGGTTTTAGATTACTACTAACCAGAACTTCTAAATCCTTCTCGCAATCACAAGTATTAAGATCTACATTATTCAATTTATATGTGGCATGGTTATTGTCCTGCCCAACATTTAGAACTTTGCATATGTCTACATTAAACTGCATCTGCCACTTTCTCGACCACTGCATCAGTCTTTTCAAATCATCCTGGAGTGCTCTAATGTCCTCATTAAAATGAAATGGAAGGCCTATTTTAGTGTCATCAGCAAATTTGCTTATGTTGCTATTTATTCCCTCATCTATGCCCGTTTATGAAAATTGAAAAACAAACCCAAAACTGACCCTCTGGGGGAAAACCGCTTGAGACTTTCCCATTCTGATTTCCCCCCATTTATGCAAACCTCTCAGGAACAAATTTCTCCTCCTATTCCGTGGGGCCTTGAGTTTTTTTAAACCCTCTGATGTGGGAACTCTATGAAACCCCACTGAAGTCCTTTATACACCTTTCATATTCATTACCATGATCTACCTCCTCAAACACCTTAGTAAAAAAAAAGGTAAAATTCGTAAGACAGGAACGCCCCGGGTAAAACCGGGAGATTCTTAATCATATTACATTTGCCATTTTCCACTTTTCTGGAAACTATGCCAGTTTGTAGTGATATTTGAAAAGATTTCCAAAGGTTTGCTAAGTTCCCCTTTACTTTCCCCTTTTAAAACTTCTATTTACCTGAGGCCCAAAGGTCACTAGTTACCCCAATCAATATTCATTATTTTCCTGTTCTACATAATTTATTATTTTTTGGAATTCGGGCTAGTATCTTCCTGAGAAAAACTGAGAGGGGTATTGAAAATTTCAAAATACCCCCTTATCACCTGTCCGTGATCTGTCCTGAGTTACCTTATGTGGGCCTATCTTGTCCCTAATCTTACTTCTGATACCTGAAAAAACCCGTTTTGGGTTAGTCTTCAAACCCCTTTGCGACCTTAGCCCCATAACCCCTTTTTTGCCTTCACCCGGTTTTTATATTTTCTTTAATTGAAAATATTGATTTCTTATCTGTCAACCCCTCTGTTGAAAAAGGGCCATATATTTTGCCTCTTTTTACCAATTAGATGTTTTAATCTATTGTTTATCCATTTGGGATCGTTATGCTTCAAAAACCCCAGGAGGGATGTAAAAAAAAAGGGGGGAAGGGGGGGAAAATGGAATGTGCGGTTGGGGGGGTAGGGAAGGTGGATGTTAGTGCGATAAAACTGACATCAAAGCTGGTTCATCTGCTTAATTTCGTTAAAAAAAAAAAGCGTCAGAAGCGGGGGTTTTCAGCAAAAGATTAGTTAGAGTTAAGCCGGGATTTTTGTCATGGGAAAAAAGGGTCCTATCCTATTAAAATATGTTCGATGGTCTTGACAACCCTTTAAAATAGGGAAAGGGTTGAACCCGCGGTTCAATCCTCCCCCCCCTACCCCGGGTTTTTTTGCAATCGGCCCTTACTATTTCTTGAGTTTTTGGGAATTCCCTTTTACAGTGATGCAGTTGTATCCGTGGGGAGCTATGAGTGCCCAGTATGTTATGCATGGGTGTCCAAACCGCCACAATCAAAATTTGGTTTTAAAAGAAAATATTTGTTTTTTGGTCCATTATGGACCACTGTTATTCCAAGGGTGGACACATGGTGAGAGAACCCTGAAAAAATAGCCGGGGAACAAATTAACCCCATGGAAATTTTTTATGGTGTTTTTAGCTGAACCCTCTGACTCTTCATGTTCACTGCCGGCAACATTGTCGTGTCCGCGAATCCAGCAAAACACGACGTCTTGCGCTTAAAATAAAAAAACCAAAGATGAATATGAAGGATGATAGGATGAGGAAGTCAATTTCTGGATGTCCTTTTAACTCACTTTGTGAGACCTAAACAACTACGAATGAAAAGGCGGATATAATGACAAAAGAAGAAGACAGTACAACACACACACACAGGGGAGATAGGGGGGCATGATAACGACATATAAAATACTGGGGGAGGAAAATTTACAAGGTGAACAGAGGCAGGATGTTCCGGAAAGGGTCACGGCAAAAAAGGGCACAGTTGGAAAATTGAAGACTCAAATGAATCACAGGGGTGAGAAAGTATTTCTTTTAGTCACAGAGTTTTCAGGAAGGGGGAATAGTCTGGGAAGTGATTGGGAGGCAGGATCCATTCGTAGCTTTCAAAAAGAGGTATGATAAAGCTCATTAGGGGGAGTGACCCAGAAGGGGAGTGAAGAGGCGGGGCCCCGGGGGCCGGCACGACCCCCGCAACCACAAAATTTGGGGAGTAACACACCACACACATACACACACACACACACAAAAACACAAAGGCCCGAAATAAAGGGAAAAATATTTTTCCCCGCTTATTCCCCCAGGGGTGAATACAACGATCCAACAGTATTTTCAGGGGGTGGAAACAACGATCCAACAGTAAGGGTTTCCGGGGCAGTGAATACCGATCCAACAGTAGTTTTACAGGGCTGTGGAGACAACGATCCAAAGTAGTTATTACAAGGCGGAAGACAAAGATACCAAGGGATCAATACTGGACTAAGGAGAACCACGAAAATTACGAAAAAATTTTAAAAATTTTTTAAAAAGCCGAATATGAAATAACGAATAAGATCATTATGGAAACAAATCTTTAAAAAGAAAATTTAAAAAAAAAACAAAATGTTAAAGGAATAATAACCATATTGGAAATAAATGGTTAAAATAAAACCCAAAGGAAAAATAAACACATAAGCAGTATAATGTGATCCTTTATTGACAACGTTTCGCCCACGCAGTGGCTTTATCGAAGTCACAGACAGATCTACCTGGAAAATGAGCAACATGGAGATATATATAGGGTACAGTCAGGTGGAGAATGCTGGGTCAGGTGGAGAAAGCTGCCTGTGAGTCTTAAAAGTAGTGTGATAGTTAAAAAAATGTGTGACTTAAAGGACCTGCAGTGTACCATTCTTGAGTTCTAGGTGGGATAGCGTTGAAGAAGTTTCTTGGCAATAGGTTCAGCTATGTTGTAGAAGCCGTTGTTCTGGTTGAAGTTGTTGGATATACAGATGAGTGATGATTCTAGGATTCTTCGGTATTGCGTGTTGTCTTCTCTGGCGATGAGTCTTGCGTTTCTGTAGTTGATTAAATGGTTGTGTAAATTTCGGTGTTGAACACAGGCATTTCTTGAGTCGTCAGATCTGCCTGCGTACTGGTGTTCTGAAATGCGTGTTTGTAGGTCTCTGGATGTTTCGCCAACGTATAATTTGCTGCAGCCATTACAAGGGATTGTGTATACCCCTGCCGTGGATTGAAGCTTTTCCTGTCTGTTACTGGTAATGTCCTTAATGGTGGTGGATGTGGAGGTGGATACTCGGAATGAGGTCTTAGAAAAATGTTGGAAACTTGTTTGGAAATGGAGTTGGTGGGAAGGACTATGTATCTCTTCTCAGCAGTGTCTTCTCTGGGTGTGTTGAAGATGTTTAATGCCCGTCGTCTGCAGTCTCTAATGAAGTGACGAGGATAGTGAAGTTTGGAAAAACTTGTTCAATGAGGAGCATTCTTCTTCAAGGAACTCACTGCTGCAATTCTGAGTGCGCGAGGAAACTATAATTACACCGTTTAATTTTGGTGTCGTGGTGAGTAGAATGGAAGATCGTGTTGATTGGTAGGTTTTCGATAGTAACGAGTTCATGTCAGCTTGAGAAAGACATCAAGTAGGACAGGTTGTCGATTCTTCTTCTAGTGTGAAACTGGATTGATGGCTCAACCTGGTTGATTCGTGTTGAGACTTGAACGTTGAACGTCTGGGAGTTATGATGAGAATTCGTCAACATAACGAAGCCGGTGACAGAAGAGGAATAATAGTGGAACAATCGTTCGGCTTCCAAATGTTCCATATATGGTTCAAGACGGCACTTAAAGGACTGATTACAGGACGACATAAGGTACTGATAAAGGAGGTGGTGTCGTAATCTTGAACTGACGATTACAGGAACAAAATGCTTAATCTACTTAATGACCCAGATACCTACAAACCTCTCACTACTAATCAAGTGGACAACCTCACCAAAACATTTCTTCACAAGACTCGCCGCATTCTGAGGGAATCAGAACTAGGAAAGAAACTTCTACACACCATTCCCAGCAACCCCAGACCTGCCAGAATGTACGGTCTGCCAAAACTCACAAACCAGGTATCCCATTGAGGCCCATATCCTCGGGAATAGGCAGTGCTCCCCACCAAATCTCAGGAATTCTCGCTAAACACCTCTCCAAACTTTTGGGCACCATCAGTCCAGCACATCTCAAACACTCTGGTGACCTTCTCAATCGCATTCGCAACATCAACATCAGAAACAAGAAACTCTCCAGCCTTGATGTAACATCCCTATTCACCAAAGTACCTACTACACAAGCTATCGATCTCTTGCGCAGGAAAATTGACGACTCGCTTGATCTTCCTCTTCCAGCCAGCGATTTCATCGACCTTGTTGAACTATGTGTGGGCTTTACATGTTTCTCTTTCGAAAACCAACTCTTTCAGCAAACTTTTGGACTACCCATGGGATCGCCACTTAGTGCCGTCCTTGCGAACCTATATATGGAACATTTGGAAGCCGAACGATTTTCCACTATTATTCCCTCTTCTGTCACCTGGCTTCGTTATGTTGACGACATTCTCATCATAACTCCCAGACGCTTCAACGTTCAAGCTCTCCAACACGAACTCAACCAGGTTGAGCCATCAATCCAGTTTACACTAGAAGAAGAAGTCGACAACACTCTTCCTTTCCTTGATGTTCTTCTCTGCAAAGCTGACCATGAACTTCGTTTTAAAGTCTATCGAAAACCTACCAATCAACACGATCTTCTCCACTTCTACTCTCACCACGACACCAAAATTAAACGTGGTGTAATTATAGGCTTTTCCTGCGCGCACTCAGAATCTGCAGCAGTGAGTTCCTTGAAGAAGAATGCTCCCTCATTGAACAAGTTTTCCAAACTTCACTATCCTCGTCACTTCATTAGAGACTGCAGACGACGGGCATTAAACATCTTCAACACACCCAGAGAAGACATTGCTGAGAAGAGATACATAGTCCTTCCCACCAACTCCATTTCCAAACAAGTTTCCAACATTTTTCTAAGACCTCATTCCGAGTATCCACCTCCACATCCACCACCATCAAGGACATTACCAGTAACAGACAGGAAAAGCTTCAATCCACGGCAGGGGTATACAAAACCTTGCAATGGCTGCAGCAAATTATACGTTGGCGAAACATCCAGAGACCTACAAACACGCATTTCAGAACACCAGTACGCAGGCAGATCTGACGACTCAAGAAATGCCTGTGTTCAACACCGAAATTTACACAACCATTTAATCAACTACAGAAACGCAAGACTCATCGCCAGAAAGACAACACTCAATACCGAAGAATCCTAGAATCATCACTCATCTGTATATCCAACAACTTCAACCAGAACAACGGCTTCTACAACATAGCTGAACCTATTGCCAAGAAACTTCTTCAACGCTATCCCACATAGAACTCAAGAATGGTACACTGCAGGTCCTTTAAGTCACACAATGTTTTTAACTATCACACTACTTTTAAGACTGTCACATGCAGCTTTCTCCACCTGACCCAGCATTCTCCACCTGACCCGGCATTCTCCACCTGACCCAGCATTCTCCACCTGACTGTACCCTGTATATATCTCCATGTTGCTCATTTTCCAGGTAGATCTGTCTGTGACTCGATAAAGCCCACTGCGTGGGCGAAACGTTGTCAATAAAGGATCACATTATACTGCTTATGTGTTTATTTTTCCAATAACCATATTAAAGGACTGGCACAAAATCTTTCAAATGCGATGGATATATGTGAGGTTCTAAGTTATTAAAAATTTTTTTATGTATAAATGAGTTGCAGTCAGAAAGCTATAATGGAAGGTACTGAAATAATTGGAAGAACCAACTTCTTTCTGTTCTCCGACCAAAAAGAAAAACAACAATAGTACCAGACAGATTATGCAGAGTTTAGGACATTTATTATACGACACGTTTCGTCACGAATGTCTTTTTCCATATTTTGTCGGTATCACTATACCATTTCTCAGACGGGTTAACTTGATGGACTTTAAAATAATGTTATAATAATAATAATAATAATAATAATAATAATAATAATAATAATAATAATAATAATAATAATAATAATAATAATAATAATAATAATAATAATAATAATAATAACAATAATAATAATAATAATAATAATAACAATAACAATAATAATAATAATCATAACAATCTTTATTTCTACAAGTACATGTACATGGTATATACACCTAGCTGACATCAATGACATACTACTATATAGAAAGCCGCTTGTTATGCTGAGCATTTTGTGCAAATTAGGTAAATTTTGTCCCAGGATGCGACCCACACCAGTCGACTACCATTCATGTACCCATTTTACTGATGGGTGAACACTGAACAAAAGGTATCTTAACGAAATTCGTCCTAATGTTTCCAACCGTACTGGGGGTCGACCCCTGACCACAGTGTGAAAGCTGAGTGTGCTAGGGATCGAACCACGGGATACTGGAAGAGTTAAGCTGTGACTTCATCTTTTTATAGGATTTCGATACAACCATACCACAGGTGGAGTTCGAACCCGCGGTGAGAGAGTCTCAAAACTCAGACCGTCGCGTAAGCCTCTGGGCCAGCTAGCTTCAATAAGATTCATCCAACTAGGTATATTGAAGCTAGCTGGCCATGCTTACGCGACGGTTTGAGTTTTGAGACTCTCTGACCGTGGGTTCGAACCACCGTGGTATGGTTTGTTTGCATTCGTGTCATTGCGATTTCGTGAGTTGATTTCGATACAAAACGTAGATGGCACAGGTTGTGCCAATATGTAAATCACCAGACTTTAGAGACCCTTTATTCAACTGGTCAATTTTCTGACAAGAGTTGGTGTAAAAATATTTTTAATCATTAGGGAAGATGGATAAAACACAGTCTATTAAACAATTTGATTTCCAGTTTGCAAATATATGTAGATTAATACTAAAATGCAACAATATTGCAATAGGCCAAAAATCTACATGGTCTGACTTTATTTATTCTGACTTTAGGTGCGTTTTTTAAATAATTTCCAGGAAAGACTTTTTTGTAAACTGAATAAAATAATAGTGGGAATAAAAGGATATTTATTACAATTCAAGAAAGGCTACATAGAAGCTTGGAACAATAAGACATTTAAAAAAAAGTGAGAAATCGATTTAGTCATGTCCTGCTGAGATAAGACAGTCTGGCAGAATCATATAAAATGCTTATAATCAAAACAAATAAAAACAAAACTACGAAATGAAATAGTAAAGATTAGAGAAATGAACAGTTATATAAATGAAAGCATAAATAGATTTATAAATGCTTGAGAAAATAAAATAAAAAATAAATGAAAAGCGAGAAGGTGAATGACTAAAGTAGATCTCAGAGGTCCAAATAATATTAGAAATACAAACAAATGAAGTATTGAATAAGAATGAGTGAGATTGAAATAGAAATGAATAATGAAAGAAGAAAGACCAGAAATTATATTGAAAGCTAATAAGAATTAAATTTTCCTACCAATCAAGCTAAGTATTTCCTTATAACATATTTAAAGCATCGTCCATAAGGTACATTAATACAGGTAAACATATCACAGACAGAGAAGAGACCAGTTCTCATAGCTAACTTTTCTTTCTTTACGAAGATAGTGTGAAATATAATGACATGCTTAGATTGTTGGTGGGATGGATTGTGAAGGACCTGCCTAGTATGGGCCAACAGGCCTCCTGCAGTGTTCCTCCTTTCTTATGTTCTTATGTTCTAACATAAAATTGTTCCTGGAACAATGAGACACTAGAAAAACTTATCAAAACTCACCCGCAGTTGAAATCAATTTCAATACTTCCCGAGCCATGGGCTGCAGGTCAGCCGCGTCTCCCTCATTACTAAAGAATTAATTGCTTTACTGGTGTTCCTTAAATCACTTTTAATTATCGTGAGTTGAAGAATAAAAGAGACTCAGTGAACTCAAAATTTGTTCCCAGCCGCATCATACGAATTTTACGAGCCACAAAAAATACGGTACAGAATTATGTTTTAATTAACGCTTGATTCAGCTGCATTTTCACCAGCTGTAAATATTCCGAAATTTACATACATGAATTTGGAAACAATATATGTTTTCCATCACTGGTTTCAGGCGAGTTTCATCTCATATGATACTCAGTCAGTTAAGTCACAAATCGTCAATACGGACCTATCCTGTTTATGTCTCGCTAAATATTCACTCATTTGACTGTCAAAGGAACAGTAAAACGCTGTCTTTTTTAAAAACGGTGGTCTGTTTACTAACCATTGAATAATACATGATAATAATGACGGATTTCTCTCCGATAACGTGATAAAATAATTTATCACACAACAAACACGACTCCCCAGAGAATTATATACACATATTTATTTTCACAAGATAGCCTTGACAAAATGATACTAAAAATTAATATAGCCCATGTGATAAATAATATTAACTAATATCTGGGTCAACTGCCAAGTAATAAATATGGAGGTTAGGTTAGTTAAGATTTATTAGGAAACAGGACAAGTTTTCCCTGACGCGGGTCTTAGGTAAATGATGAACCGCAGCTGGAGCTTTTGCCATCTGACGGAGGCCTTCCACTGGCTTACCGGGCCATCCTTTCAAAACTTATGTGTATAATTTATTTATAAATATGGAGATCATAGAACTATCTACGAAGGTTCACGTCAATAATGCAAACATGTGACGATTCTTACTCGTCCTGTAAACAGCGTCAGAGGTTATTCACACTGTAACTAATATCTAGCATAAGGAAGACGATCCCCTGACACACGCTTACAAGTAAACATCAATATTGGTATAATCTCAAAGCAAAACATAAGATTATGACTCACGAAATCGTAATGATATTATTTCAAACATATCACGAAACAATTCGTTTGTAAAAACGTTTATGTATAAAATACTAACAGTTAAAGATTAAGACACATTTGCAACAGTTTGATATTTTTATTCACAAAACGTTTCGCCTACACCTGCTGCCTCCGTATTTGACTGAGGAAGCCTAATGTGAGTCGAAACGTTTCATCAATAATGACATCAAACTATTGCATATGTGTCTTAATCTTCAAAAACTTTGATTTGTGTCACAGTTGGGGCCCGTGCTAACCTCCTATGGTGTACAAATATACCTAGTTAGACGAATCATATTAAAGCCAGCTGGCCCAGTGGTTAAGCACTGGCCTGTGAGTTTTAGGACTCATTAGGAATGGATTAAAGCCCCACCCGTTCCGTGGTTTGATAGATTTATGGTTGGAATAAAGCTCTTGGTACATTTTACAAGATGTCGTAAACATAAAAGAGAGATGGAAGACTTGAAAGTTAGTTGTGCTAGAAATGCAACATGGTCAAAGCAGTGACACTAAGGGGACCGTCAGCAAAAAACTGTCAGCAAAGGACTGCCAGTAAGGGACTGTCAACATGACACTGTCAGCAAGGCATCGTCAGCAAGGCACTGTCAGAAAGGCATAGTCGGCAAGGCACTGTCAGCAGGTTATTGTTAGCAAGGCACTGTCTGCAAAGGACTATCCATCAAGGTATAATCCACAAGGCACTATCAGCAGGGACTGTCAGCAAGGTATACTCAACAAGGCACTGTCAGCAAGGTATACTCAACAAGGCACTGTCAGCAAAGGGCCCCGTGCGCAATGCACTGTCAGCAAGGTATAGTCTGTAAGACACTGTCAGCAAGGCACTCTCAGCAAAGTATAGTCAGCAAGGAGCAAGGTACAGTCTGCAAGGCACTGTCAACAAGGTATATTCCACTAGGCACTGGCAGAAAAGCAGTCACTTAGGTAGTAACAGTGAGGCAGTTTCAGTTAGGCAATGTCAGCATGGCAGTGAAAGCGAGGCAGTGTCAGTATGGCAGTGAAAGCGAGGCAGTGTCAGTATGGCAGTGAAAGCGAGGCAGTGTCAGCATGGCAGTGAAAGCGAGGCAGTGTCAACAAACATCTTTATCGAAGCAAGTCATTGTCAACGAGGCAGTGTCTGGAAAGTAGCATCATCAAAGCAGTGTCAATGAGGTAGTGTCAAGAAGGCAATGTCACGAAGACAGTGTCAGAGAGGCAGTGTGAATAAGGCAGTGTCAGTGAGACAGCATTAGCACGGCAATTTGAATGAGGAAGTGTCAGGGAGAAAGTGGTAAGTAGGCGGTGTTAACTAGGCAGTCACTAAGACAGTATTAGTGAAGCAGTGTCAACGTGACTGTGAGGCACCGGTAACGAGGCAGTGTCAGAGAGACAGTGTCACCGTGGCAGTAGTAGTGTAGCAGTGTCAACGAGGCAGTGTCAGAGAGACAGTGTCACCGTGGCAGTATTAGTGTAGCAGTGTCAACGAGGCAGTGTCAACGAGGGAGAGTCAAAGAGGCAGTGTCAGAGAGACAGTGCCACCGTGGCAGTATTAGTGTTGCAGTGTCAACGAGGCAGTGTCAGCGTGACTGTAGGCAGCGGCAACGAGGCAGTGTCAGAGACAGTGCCACCGTTGCAGTTTAGTGTAGCAGTGTCAAAGAGACAGTGTCAACGAGACAGTGTCAACGAGGCAGTGTCCCTGAGGCAGCCGGGACCCCAAGAGGGATTTAATATTTTACTATTCTTGGTGCTGCTGACTAGATACCAAGTGTCTTATAATTCCCAGAAGTGCTGATGGCAATTCTCATTCTCGTATGTATTATACTACTCTTCTGCCTTCACCTTATATATTACGGCCATGTCTATCGAGTTTTTAACCTATCTATTAAATATATATGGTTACATCTATATTTTGTTATGTATACGAGTTGTCTATCTGTCTGCCCTGAAGTCTAAGGCATTTCCTTACAATATTAATCTTAGTCTGAAGAACAATGAACTTTCTGATTTGTAGACGAAAATCTTGAAGAATTGTTGTTTGATTAATTGCTTTGTAAAGTACAAGCTATATATAGTTAGTAATTTCAGAATTAATGTAATTTCGTGAAGTAAAGTCGTGAATTTTATCTCGCCATGAGGCGGGCTAAAAGAACGGGGGTTCGACCCTCCAGCTAGTCGCAGTGTTGTTATTGATTAAATACCACTCGTTCGTGGCTACAAAATAGTCAATAACTGTAAGCTACTCTGAATTAGTAGTTAAAAAATACCACTAGCTTATAGCAAAAGCTTCGACGGGTAAGCAACTATAACCTTCAATTAGCTAGTAGCAACAAGCTAGCATGAATCCGTTGCTAGAGCCTAATATGGTCCAACAGCTAAACGCTATCACTAGTCAGCAGCTATTGCCTGTCATGGGTCAGCAATTGCAAGCGTCCGTGACCAACCAGTAAAGCTTGCAAAATATAATGTATTAGTGGTACAACTACCATGGGTCAGAATATACGAGCTACTATGTGTCAGCAGCTACAAGCTAGCATGGGTCAGAATATACATAAGGACTCAGGTGGGTACTGCTATATAAGGACTCAGGTGGGCACTGCTACATAAGGAATCAGGTGGGTACTGTACATAAGGACTCAGGTGGGTACTGCTACATAAGGACTCAGGTGGATACTGCTACATAGGACCCAGGTGATTAATGCTACATCACGACCAGAACAGAAGAAAATAGGAGAACTGCAGCAGATCTAATAGCCCATGTTAAGCAGGTCCAACTCACACCCACCCACGCCCACGCTTCTCGGAGTTTATTCCATCCTCAGCTCTGTTACGAAAACATTGCTTTCGTATATCCTATTCTAAATCTCAAATTTTCCAACTTGAACAAATTGCTTCGAATGTTTTCTTGGTAAGATATTATTAGAATGTTATTTATATTCCTTCATTTATTCCTGTTTGCCATTTATAAACCTCATTCATATCCACTAAACTCGACGTCCTTCTAGGGAGTGCAGACTATCCTCTGACTATCCTCTGACTATCCTCTGACTATTCTCTGACTATCCTCTGACTATCCTCTGACTATCCTCTGACTATCCTCTGACTATCCTCTTGGGAAAGATTTCTGATACATGGGATCAGCTATGCCATTCTTCTTTGTATGTTTTCCAGCATACTTCTTTTTTTCACAGGAATTTATTTAGTTTGTTTAAGGGTTCCTAACTTCAAAAAAAAAAGGCACAATACCGTGACTGGGGCAATACACAAATAACCCCCACATAGAGAATCCCTCATCTATATCTTTATATATAATGTGAATATCAATGAGCTAGCACTGGCCCCTTTTGGAACACCACTTGAGACTCTCGCCACTCTGATTTCCCCATTAATGCAAACACTTTGCTGCCCATCTGACAACCATTCTGTGTACCTTTTACTTTTTCAGTCACCTTTGTAAATCTGCGAAAATTTATTGATCAAATTATTTATTTTAATGTACTTCGAATCACATCGGTAATTAATGACTTCATCAATTTTCCTACAATGTAGATTAGATTAATTTGGGCCTGCTTTGTTGATATGTAATTCATTTCCTTTTTTCACTTATCCGGCAGTTTTTAGTTTCTAGTTATATGTTTAAAAGACTAGCTAATGTTTTGCTAGTTCTTCCTTACATTCCTTTATAACCCTTGAGAACAGTTCACCAGGGTCCTGGGATCTGTTTGGTTTTATCTATCTGTCTGATACCATGTCACTTGTAACTTTGATCGTGCATAATATTTTGTTCATCCCGATCTATATAATTTTGGTTTCTTTAATTTCAAAAAGTATCTTCTGTGTAAACACTGAGAGGAAATAAGTGTGAAGACTAAAACATTGCTTCGTCACACTCAGTGAGCAACTTTTATGTGGGTCTCTTCTCTCTAATCTTACCCCCTTGCGACTTTAATTTCCTAATATCTTTGGCCAGTCTTATCCCTTTTTTTCATTTCACTTTTTAAATTTGGGAATATGCTGATTCTTAAGTGTCCCTTACCTCTTGATTAGCCTGTAAATGCCTCTCTAAGGGCCACTGAGATGATTTATCTATTGCGTATCCATTTAGGTCATTTTGTTTGATTTAGAATATGTGTTTTCTAGGCAGCGACCTTGAACTTGCTTTATAAAATGTCATATTAGTAACCATACCTACCTGACCCACAGAATTATCATTTGTCAGGTCAGCATTTCCTCCATCAGGTCACACCAGCTGCACTCAGCCCGTTAATTCCTAAGCCCCACAAAATGCTTAATGAGAGTCAGGAACTTTGACTTGATTGCAATTATAAGGCAGTCCCACGATCATTGAAACTGAGTGATTTTTTACGTTTTCCCCAAGTTTATCATTAACCTCAAGATTATAATTAGTGAATCTATGTTAACGCGAAACAAGTCAAGCAGGATATTTCCTCTAGTTGGATCTGTGACAAACTGTCTTAAAAAATAAATTCGATCAAAAACTCACTAGACTCGAGTTCCTGTAAAATTGCCCCAGAAAATATTTCTAAAGTTAAAATATCCCATTACATAACATTCGCGTATTTAAATGACTTATTTTTCATCTCATACAAGTTTCCCCAATTTCCTAAGAAAGTCGGGGCTGTAAATCACCCCCAAGATTAATTTTCATTCCCCGAAAATTGTCCCAAAACTAATTCAGTATCTGTCGCTTCCCAAATTAAATTATTCTGACATACACTACCTCACAAAATTTTTCCTTTTGGGCCCTTTTAGTGTGGATTTAAAGAAAAATTTTCACTTGTTTCCCTTTTGTCTTCGCTTGTGGACCAGTTTTTATTGCTTTTATTAACCTTAGGGTTTTGAACAATGCCTTTGAACTTTTCCCAAGGGAGGTATTTTTTGGAAATTTTTCCTATTTTCACCCCTAGTGCTGTAACATGCTTTCCCCACACACCCCAAAATTACCACTATCTTCTACGGAATTCAGCCCTTTCCCAAACCAGCAATGGCCTCCCCCGAAAGAGCTGGTTATCACTACCACCCCCGCCTCAAAAAGGTTACCCCTCTCTTATGAACATATCATGTTTGCTCTGAAATTGCCCCTAGCTGTCAAAAAGGGTTGTGGGTTTTTTTTGGTACCTGTCTAGCCAGCTTTTACACCTATTGCCCTAGGCATCCATTTTTTTCCACTCCTTTTTCTGTCACAACGGGTTCTGCACTTACTGGCAGCTCATGTCCCCTCCCCCTTTCCCAATTTGTTTCCAACAGCATTGAGACAGAAAATTGGTTAGTTCCCAATTACCTTGCATCATTTTTACCCAACCCGTTCACTGTCACTCACCAGTTTACAACAGTACTAAAGGTGATACTCCCAACAGTACTCAGGTGATCACTGCTGAAACAGTACTCAGGTGATCATGCTGAAACAGTCTGGTGATCATGCTGAAACAGTACTCGGGTGATCCCCAAACAGTACTCAGGTGATCCTGTTGAAACAGTACTCAGGTGATCACTGTTGCAACAGTCCCTCAGGTGATCACTGCTGAAACGTTTTAGGTGATCACTTTTTCTTGGTACTCAGGTGATCCTTTTTGAAACAGGATTGTGATCACTGTTTGGCGAAACCCCCTTCTTGGGAATAGGTAAAACTTCCCTTTTTGGCCCCAAATTCCCGCCGCCCAAAAGGAAAAGAAATTTGTGTACAAAAATTTTTCCAAAACCCTTTGAACCTAAGGGAAAAATTATATTTTATTGTTTTTTTTTAAATTAAATTATTGTAAACTTATCTAAAATATTTTTAAATTAAAGAAAATAAATTAAATTTTGTTTTGTTACAAATAAGGTTAGGTTTTTTTTTCTAAGGTTCTTCTGGTAAAAAAAATTTTAAATTTTTTACTTTAAACCCTTAAAAAAAAAAAATATATCTTTAAACAAAAAGAAAAAATTTTTGTAAGGATTTAAATTTTTTAAAGGGTTTCTTGCTAATTACCAGTTTTACCTATTCGGCCCAAAACATATATAGGTTTTATATGTATAGTGAGTAAGTCACAAAACGCAAAATTTCCCCCTTTTTTTTTCATAGTGGTTGTTTTTTGCATATATTATATATATATATATATATATATATATATATATATATATATATATATATATATATATATATATATATATATATAAACTCCCGGGGAAATGAAAATTGAACATTAATATGTCATGGGATTACCTCACCCCAAAGTCGGCTATGGGGTTAAACCCTTTTATCCGGGGGATTAAAAAACATTTCGGCAATCAAAAAAAATACAAAAACAAGTATTGTGGGTTGCTTTGGGGTCTAAACCCTTTTCCAAGTATTTAGTTATTTTCACCTTTGTGGCTGATGAGTTATGTCACCTTGCCCCGTGAATGATGAGTTTGTCACCTTGCACTCGTGACTTTATTATTTACCCTTCCCCTCGTGGCTTTTATGAGTTATGTTTCCCCGCACTCTGACTGTTTATTATGTCACCTTTCACTCGTAACTGATGAGTTATGTCATCTTTACTCGTGACTGTTTGGTTTGTCACCTTGAACTCGTGGCTGATGAGTTTGTCACCGCCTCGTGACTGATGATTATGTTACCTTACTCGTGATTTATGATTATGTCACCGCCTCGTGATTTTTAGTCATGTCCCCCTTCTCTTAAATTTTAGTTACGTCCCCTTTCGCCGATTTTTGGGTTGTCCCTTTTTGGGATGATTTTTAGTCCCAATAATAAAAATAAAAAAAAACAAAAATTAAAATATATTTTAACATCAATATTAATAATTTTGATATACGGAAACCCGACACGAGCCGGGGTTAAGGTGCCCAACCCGTCTTGGGACCCTTTTCAGGTACTTTAGGCCCCCGGGCTGGGATTTCTGTGAGGAACCCCCGGGGTACATTTTCTGTTAGGCCCTGGGCTCAAGGGAATTGAGGCCCAGACGGGCCTTTCAGGTACCCGGGGAACCCGGGCTCATTTTTTGAGGGACCCGGGGACAGGGGCTTTAGGCCCTGG
>WNWK01038211.1:0-18061 GCA_009830355.1 Cherax destructor | reverse complement strand
CCCTTGGGGGAATCTAAAGTTTCCCCATTGTAAAAAGTCCAATATTACTGTGTTTAGTGGACGTTGTGTGGTCGGCACAAAAAGCGAATCTTGATTAAATTCACTTTGGCAAGTATTGTTTAAATACTGAAGGTTCTCCATATTTATCTAACACGATCAGACTACCTTTAAGTATTAGACACATGTACAACATCTGGTATTGTTATTTGTAGACGTTTCGCCCTCCAGTGGCTTTATCAATACAAATTCAAGGACATAATGGAAGACTGTAGAACTGTTTCTTTCTACACTATCATAAAATGTAGTTTACACGTTTTAAAAAATATTGGTAGCAAAAGAAAGCCACTAATATGTGGCGTATATAAACAAGACGAAGTAATCAGTCCCTCAGCCTTGGAGTTAAAAAGCCCAGGTAATCAGTCCTCAGTTGGATTTAAAAAAAGACTAGGTAATCAGTCCCTCAGCCTTAGGGGTTAAAAAAGACTAGGTAATCAGTCCCAGCCTTGAGTTAAAATAAAAGACGGGGTAATCAGCCCCTCACCCTTTGGGAGTTAAAAAGACTAGGTAATCAGTCCCTCACCCTTTGGGAGTTAAAAAAAGACTAGGTAATCAGTCCTCAGCCTTGGAGAAAAAAGACTAGGTAATCAGTCCCTCAGCCTTGGAGTTAAAAAGACTAGGTAATCAGCCCCTCAGTTGGAGTTAAAAAAGACTAGGTAATCAGCCCCTCAGCCTTGGAATTAAAAAAGACTAGGTAATCAGTCCCTCACCCTTTGGGGAAAAATAAAAGACGAGGTAATCAGCCCCTCAGCCTTGATTTAAAAAAAAGACGAGGTAATCAGTCCCTCAGCCTTGGAGTTAAAAGACTAGGTAATCAGTCCCTCAGCCTTGGAGTAAAAAAGACTAGGTAATCAGTCCCTCAGCCTTGGAGTTAAAAAAGACTAGGTAATCAGCCCCTCAGCCTTGAGAAAAAGACTATGCAATCAGTCCCTCAGCCTTGGAGTTAAAATAAAAGACTAGGTAACAGTCCCTCAGCCTTGGAGTTAAAAAGACTAGGTAATCAGTCCCCAGCCTTGGATTTAAAAAAGACATTAATCAGCCCCTCAGCCTTGAGTTAAAAAAGACTGGGTAATCAGTCCCTCAGCCTTGAGTTAAAAACGACGAGGTAATCAGTCCCTCACCCTTTGGGAGTTAAAAAGACTAGGTAATCAGTCCTTCAGCCTTGGAGTTAAAAGACTAGGTAATCAGCCCCTCAGCCTTGGAGTTAAAATAAAAGACTAGGTAATCAGTCCCTCAGCCTTGGAGTTAAAAAAAAGACGAGGTAATCAGTCCATCAGCCTTGAGTTAAAATAAAAGACTAGGTAATCAGTCCCTCAGCCTTGGAGTTAAAAAAGACTAGGTAATCAGTCCCTCAGCCTTGATTTAAAAAAAAAGCCCAGGTAATCAGTCCTCAGCCTTGGAGTTAAAAAGACTGGGTAATGTCCTCAGCCTTGGAGTTAAAAAGACTAGGTAATCAGTCCCCCCAGCCTTGGAGTTAAAAAAAAACGACGAGGTAATCAGTCCTCACCCTTTGGGAGTAAAAAAAAGACTAGGTAATCAGTCCCTCAGCCTTGAGTTAAAAGACTAGGTAATCAGTCCTCACCCTTTGGGATTTAAAAAAAGACTAGGTAATCAGTCCCTCAGCCTTGGAGTTAAAAAAGACTAGGTAATCAGCCCCTCAGCCTGGAGTTAAAAAAGACTAGGTAATCAGTCCCTCAGCCTTGGAATTAAAAAGACTAGGTAATCAGCCCCTCAGCCTTGAGTAAAATAAAAGACGAGGTAATCAGTCCCTCACCCTTTGGGAGTTAAAAAAGACGAGGTAATCAGTCCCTCAGCCTTGGAGTTAAAAAGACTAGGTAATCAGTCCCTCACCCTTTGGGAGTTAAAAAAGACTAGGTAATCAGTCCCTCACCCTTTGGAGTTAAAAAGACTAGGTAATCAGTCCTCAGCCTTTGGGAGTTAAAAAAGACTATGCAATCAGTCCCTCAGCCTTGGAGTTAAAATAAAAGACTAGGTAATCAGTCCCTCAGCCTTGGAGTTAAAGACTAGGTAATCAGCCCCTCAGCCTTGGATTTAAAAAAAGACGATGTAATCAGTCCCTCAGCCTTGAGAAAAAAAAAAAGACTAGGTAATCAGTCCCTCAGCCTTGGAGTTAAAAACGACGAGGTAATCAGTCCCTCACCCTTTGGGAGTTAAAAAAGACTAGGTAATCAGTCCCTCAGCCTTGAGTTAAAAGACTAGGTAATCAGCCCCTCACCCTTTGGGAGTTAAAATAAAAGACTAGGTAATCAGTCCCCAGCCTTGGAGTTAAAAAAGACGAGGTAATCAGTCCATCACCCTTTGGGAGTTAAAATAAAAGACTAGGTAATCAGTCCCTCAGCCTTGGAGTTAAAAAGACTAGGTAATCAGCCCCCTCAGCCTTGGAGTTAAAAGACTAGGTAATCAGTCCCTCAGCTTGGAGTTAAAAAGACTAGGTAATCAGCCCCTCAGCCTTGGAGTTAAAAAAGACTAGGTAATCAGTCCCTCACCCTTTGGGAGTTAAAAAACGACGAGGTAATCAGCCCCTCACCCTTTGGGAGTAAAAAAGACTGGTAATCAGTCCCTCAGCTTGGAGTTAAAATAAAAGACGAGGTAATCAGTCCCTCAGCCTTGGAGTTAAAAAAGACTAGTAATCAGCCCCTCAGCCTTGAGTTAAAATAAAGACGAGGTAATCAGTCCCTCAGCTTGAGTTAAAAAAAAGACTATGTAATCAGTCCCTCAGCCTTGGAGTAAAATAAAGACTAGGTAATCAGTCCCTCAGCCTTGATTTAAAAAAAAGACGAGGTAATCAGTCCCTCACCCTTTGGGATTTAAAAAAAAGACTATGTAATCAGTCCCTCAGCCTTGAGTTAAAATAAAAGACGGGGTAATCAGTCCTCAGCCTTGGAGTTAAAAAAAAAGACTATGTAATCAGTCCCTCAGCCTTGGAGTTAAAATAAAAGACTAGGTAATCAGTCCCTCAGCCTTGGATTTAAAAAAAAGACGAGGTAATCAGTCCCTCAGCCTTGAGTTAAAAAGACTAGGTAATCAGTCCCTCAGCCTTGGAGTTAAAAAGACGATGTAATCAGTCCTCACCCTTTGGGAGTTAAAAAAGACTAGGTAATCAGTCCCTCAGCCTTGGATTTAAAAAAACGACGAGGTAATCAGTCCCTCAGCCTTGGAGTTAAAAAGACTAGGTAATCAGTCCCTCACCCTTTGGGAGTTAAAAAGACTAGGTAATCAGTCCCTCAGCCTTGGAGTTAAAATAAAAGACTAGGTAATCAGTCCCTCAGCCTTGGAGTTAAAAAAAGACGAGGTAATCAGTCCATCACCCTTTGGGAGTTAAAAAAAAGACTAGGTAATCAGTCCCTCAGCCTTGAGTTAAAAAAAGACTAGGTAATCAGTCCCTCAGCCTTGGATTTAAAAAAAAGACTAGGTAATCAGTCCCTCAGCCTTGGAGTTAAAAAGACTGGGTAATCAGTCCTCAGCCTTGGAGTTAAAAAAGACAAAGTAATCAGTCCCTCAGCCTTGGAGTTAAAAACGACGAGGTAATCAGTCCCTCACCCTTTGGGAGTAAAAAAGACTAGGTAATCAGTCCCTCACCCTTTGGGAGTTAAAATAAAAGACGAGGTAATCAGTCCCTCAGCCTTGGAGTTAAAAAAAGACTATGTAATCAGTCCCTCAGCCTTGAGTTAAAATAAAAGACGAGGTAATCAGTCCTCACCCTTTGGGAGTTAAAAAAAAAAGACTATGTAATCAGTCCCTCAGCCTTGGAGTTAAAATAAAAGAATAGGTAATCAGTCCCTCAGCCTTGGAGTTAAAAGACAGGTAATCAGTCCTCACCCTTTGGGAGTTAAAATAAAAGACTAGGTAATCAGTCCCTCAGCCTTGGAGTTAAAAAAGACGAGGTAATCAGTCCCTCACCCTTTGGGAGTTAAAAAAGACAAGTAATCAGTCCCTCAGCCTTGAGTTAAAAAAAGACGAAGTAATCAGTCCCTCAGCCTTGGAGTTGGTGAAGAGCACCATAGTCTTAAGAATGTGAAACAAGGGCAGGAAGACTGGAATATCCTCATGCCCTTTATAAATTATATCACCTTTATTTATACCACTCTTCCACTTATAAGCTTCATTCATGTCTCTCCTCATTCTTCGTCTTACAAGACAATGCACTTTAAGGCTTTTCAATCTTTCTTATGCAATGGATTAATTTTATCATTCTTGAATGTTCTCTAACAAATTTATATCCATTCTGTGATATGAAGACCAGAACTGCGCTGCGTAATTCTAAGGAGGCCTTACTAATGATGTGTAGAAATGTAATTTAACCTCTGGACTTCTGTTACTTATATTTTTTGGGATATAAATTCCAGTAATTTGCTTGTCTTATTACGTACTCTTAGGCATTGCTGTCTTGGCTTCAGGTTTTTGCTTACATAACTCCCAAGTCTTTTTCGCATTCTGTATGGCCAAGATCTGTATTCTTTAGCTTATAAGTGCTGGGGTTATTTACATTCCGAGCTTCAGGACTTTGTATTTATCTACATTTAACTGCATCTTCCACTTTTCTGACCATGACATGAGTTTGTCTAAATCCTCTTTAAGTTCAGTTCAGTTTAATATTTTTATTATGCACCCCATACCCATGGTGGGTGGTAGTCAAAAGATTACAGAGGTACATAATGGGTCCAGGGACTGGGCCCAAAAGTTTTGATAGCTGAACAAGGTATAAAGGTAATGAACTCACAAGTTACAAAGGTAATGAATCATGTAAGTAAGTAAATTTACTTACTTACGTTTATACATGGTTACAATCATGAACAAATTATAAAATAATGAGCAATTCACTAGTCACACCGGTCACAACTGTAATGAGTTCTTGGTGCAAATATTAATTGTTGGGTCTCACACACACACCAGGCACATCTGAGGTGCATCAACCAAATAACTGCTGCAGCATACGGGCGCCTAGCAAACCTAAGAACAGCATTCCGACATTTTAAAAAAGGAGTCATTCAGGACCCTGTACACTGTTTACGTTAGGCCCATACTGGAGTATGCAGCGCCAGTTTGGAACCCTCACCTAGCCAAGCATGTAAGGAAACTAGAGAAAGTGCAAAGGTTTGCAACAAGACTAGTCCCGAGCTAAGGGGTATGTCCTACGAGGAGAGGTTACGAGACGACACTGGAAGACAGGAGAGATAGAGGGATATGATAACGACATATAAAATACTGAGAGGAATAGACAAGGTGGACAGAGACAGAGTGTTCCAGAGATGGGACACAGTAACAAGGGGTCACAGTTGGAAGTTGAAGACTCAGATGAACCACAGGGATGTTAGGAAGTATTTCTTCAGTCACAGAGTTGTTAGGAATTGGAATAGTCTGGAACTGATGTAGTGGAGGCAGGATCCATACATAGCTTTAAGGAGAGGTATGATAAAGCTCATGGAGCGGGTAGAGTGACCGAGTAGCGGCCAGTGAAGAGGCGGGGCCAGGAGCTATGACTCGACCCCTGCAACCACAACTAGGTGAGTATACACAGTTCAGTGACATCTTCCTCTGAATCAATTACCCTGCCTATTTTCATGTCAAAGGCGAATTTGCTCATATCAATATTCCCTCGTCAAGGTCATTAATATATATTATGAACAACAATGGGCCTAAAACATACTCGTGGAACGCCACTTGGGAAATGATCCCCACTCAGGATAATCCTAATAACTCATGCCAAGAAGAAAAAAAAACAAATGCACTGTAATTCTATTCTTTATTAACTATGTTTCGCCAACACGGGGGAATTTATCGGGTTGTGGACTCTATTGTGGCATTGGGGAACAGCCTGGGATTGGAGGTGAGTGGTGGGGATGGGGAAAGGGGAGTTGGGGGGAGGAGCACGGGGAAAGGGGCTAACAACTGAAGACTGAAAGAATTTCATCTGGAACAGCAACAGACCACAGCTGAGGTTATTGTTTCCCAAAGGAGGGGGTGAGAGACAAAAGGGGGCCCCTCTTAAATTGTTAAGGGAAAGTGTGTAAAAAGTGGAATGAGTTGCAGACATTTGTTGAAAGACACCACCCTGAGCAAGCTGAAATGACATCTGTGAGCCACTTAAATAAAACAGAGCCATGCCCACTTCGGGGAAAGTGTTGAAGGGCCCCAGGAAACAGGGACTCTGGGGTTATTTTCCCGGGGGGGGGGTCTGGGGGACTCTCAATTTGGTCTAGTGGCATTAAAGCCCAAAGGGGAAGGTAACCCAGAGGGGGACTTTTTCCTGAAGCCCTTTTGGAGGGGTTTCCCCCTTCCCAACCACTAACCCCCTCCCCTATCAAACTCTCCTTCCAGATGCCTCGCTCTTTAATAAAGGTAAGTAAATATATATATATATATATATATATATTTTATATATATTTTGGGGTAGTAGGTTGGTAGACAGCCCCCCGGGGGGTACTCCTCCGGGCCAGGTGACTGAAAAAGGAAACCTGAAACTTTTTTACATGAGGGTAGGATTGCTGGTTTTCTTTTTTTTTGTCTCATTAAACAGCTGGATAACAGGTATATCTAGCTACTTCTCTTACTTTTAGGTCACCCTACACTGGCATACACACATATTTTAAAATACACACATCGGTTTTTTTTTTCCTTAATAGCTCTTGTTTTTTTTTTTCTCTATTGCCCGGGGGAAGGGGAAAAAAGAATCTTTCCTCCGAAAACCATCCCGTGTCTGTGAGACGACTAAGAGGGGGGGAAGGCAATGGGCAAAGTAACCCCTTCTCCCTGCAAATATACAAAAACGAGAAGAAGAAAAACTTTAAAAAGGGGGATTTGTCTAAAAATGTGCGTGGATTAGTGGGATAAGAAAGAATGATTGCCGTTTATAAATAAAAGGGAATTGGATGTCCGGGCCCCAAAACGAAAAAAAGCTAAAGGGGGGTAGGCGGGGTTTCAGTGGGGAGAAAAAAATGGGATTAAGTCAGGAGTATTTTAAAGTTAGGCTAAGGAAGGGGTAGCAATAATGTTGAAGGATCAGTTATGGAAGGAAAAGGGGAATATAAATGTGTAAATTAAAGGGAAATTATGTGGTTAAAAAAAAGGGGTCGGATGCAAAAAGTGGAGTCATAATAAGCGTTTATGCACCTGGAAAAAGAGGAGTGTAGAGGAGAGAGAGAGAGATTTTGGGAAGTTAAGCAAGTTTGTAGGAATTTTTTGAACCGGGGGAAAAGTAATTGTGTGAGGACCTAAATGCTAAAGGGGGAGAAACATGCAGAAGGTGTAGTAGGTAAGTTTGGGGTGCCAGGTGTAAATGAAAATTGGGACCCCTTTTGGGTTGTTTAAATGAAAGGGTTTAGTTATAGGTAATACATATTTTAAAAAAAAAGAGGATAAATAAGTATAAAAGATATGATGTGGGGCGTAATGACAGTGTTTGTTGGACTATGTATTGGTAGATAAAAGACTGTTGGGGTAGACTTCAGGATTTGCATGTTTATAGGGGGGCTACAGATATATCAGATCATTTTTTAATTATAGCTGGTGGGAGAAAAAGGTTTAGATGGGATAAAAAGGGAAAATGAACCCAGTAAGTAAAAAAGGGGTAAAGGTTTATAAACTAAAAAGGAGGCAGTTGGGGGAAAAGATATAAACAACTTTGGAGGATAGATGGGCTAGTGGGGGAGTGTAGGCAATGGGGTCAAAATTTTGGGTGGTTTTAAAAAGTAGTGTTAGAGTGTTCAGCGGGAATTTTTGGGTTTTACAGGCGAGTGGGTGCAGGAAAGGGGGTTTGGTGGAATGATGATGTAAAGAGAGTAGTAAGGAAAAAGTTAGCATTGAGGGGTTTTTACAAAGTAAAGTGATGAAAGGGGGGAAGAGTATATGGAGAGAAAAAGAGAGGGTTAAAAAGTGGTGAAGCAATGAAAAAAGAGGGGCAGATGAGAAGTGGGTGAGATTTATCAGCAAATTTTTTTTAAATAAAAAAGTTTTGGAAAGTTAATAAGTTGGGGAAAAGCCTAGAGAACAAATGGATTTGACATTTAAAAAATGGGAAAGAGGGGTTAAATTAAATGGAATTTAAAGGGGTAGGGGGAAGATGGAAGAATATTTTAAATTTGTTAAATGTTGATGAAGACAGGGAAGCTGGGGAATTTGTGTGGGGGAAAAGGAGGAATAACATCTTGTAGGGTGTGGAAGGCCAGTTGTGGGTGTAGGGAAGTTCGTGAGGCAGTGGGTAGAATGAAAGGGGTAAGGCAGCTGGGATTGATGGGATAAAGATAAAAAGTTAAAAGCAGGTGGGGATATAATTTTGGGTGGTTGGTGCTATTATTTAATAAAAGTATGGGAAAAAGGGTAAGGTTTCCTAGGGATTGGCAAAAGACGGGATTGTTCCTTTGTATAAAGGCAAAGGGGAAAAAAGGAGTCAAAAATTATGAGGGGTAAAAATTTTTGAGTGTACCAGTAAAATGTAAGGGGAGATTTTTATTGAAAAAATTAAAATAAAACAGAAAAACAGGATAGCAGATGAACAAGGGGGGTTTAGGAAAAGGGGGGGGTGTGTGGGCCAAGTGTTTCAGTGAAAAATATGGTGAACAGTATTTGGATAAGGGTAAAAAAATGTTTTGTGGCATTTATGGATTTGGAAAAAGCGTATGATAGGGTAGATAAGGGGGGCAATGTGGCAGATTTGCAGGTGTATGGAATAGGAGGGAAAGGGTTTCTGAAAGCAGTGAAGGTTTTTATGAGGAAAAGGGGAGGCTCAGGTTAAAGTGTGTGGAGGAAGGGGACTATTTCCCAGTAAAAAATGGGCCTTAGACAAGGGGTGTGTGATGTCACCTGGTTGTTTTAATATATTTATAGATGGGGTTTAAGGAAGTGGAAGGGGTCTTGGCAAAGGTGTTGGGCTAAAAGATAAAAAACAAATACAAAGTGGGAGTTGTCCGGTTTCTTTTTCTGATGACACTGTTTTGGGAATTCTGAAGAGAAGGGTGCAGAGGGTTGGTGGATGGGTTTTGGGAGGGTGTGTAAAGAAGAAAATTTAAAGTGAATATAGGAAAAGGGGTAAGGTAATGAGGATAACAAAAAAATGATTTACAAAATTTGGGTATCAGATTGGAGGGAGAGAGTATGGAGGTAATGATTCAGATATTTGGGGGTGGACATGTCGGCGGATGGGGCTTTAAGGATGAGGTGAATCTTTAAAATTTATGAGGGGAAAAAAGGGGGAGTGGAGCCCGGGGTCTGTGGAGACAAAAGAACCTTGTCTATGGAAATAAAGGGGGAAAGTAAGTATAGTTATCCCAAAGCTCTTATAGGGGGTGAAGCATAAGGGGATGAATGTTTTTTAAAGGGAAGGCTTTAGGCCGTGGAGGGTGTCATGTCTGAGGTCAATGTGTGGTGTGAATATAATGCAAAATGGTTTGGAAATTAGGAGGGGAGGGGGTTAAAACGATTGTCAGAGAGCTGAGGAGGGTTGAGGGTGGTTTGGACATGTAGAGAGAATGGAACGAGACGTGACTTCGGGGGTGTATAAATCTTAAATGGAGGGGGGGCGGGGGAGAGGGGGGGCCTAGGAAAGGTTGGAGGGGGTAAAGGAAGTTTTTTGTGCGAGGGCTTGGGCTTCCGGAACATGTGGCGTATTTATTAAAAGGGTGAATGGAGGCATATGGGTTTTTAAAACTTGGCGTGCTGTTGGAGGGGAGCAAAAATAACATTTATGAAAGGGGTTCAGGGAAACCGGCAGGCCCGGGCTTAGTTCTGGAGATGGGGAAATACAATGCCGGCACTCTGAAAGGGGGGGTTTAATGTTGCAATTTTATAACTTTTTAGTGTAAAGCACCCTTCTGGAAGACAGTGATGGGTGAAATGATGAAAGTTTTTTTTTTTCGGGGACCCCCTTGGTAGGGAAACGGCCCATTTTTTAAAAAAAAAAAATAAAAAAATATATATATATATATATATATATATATATATATATATATATATATATAAATATTTTTTTAATTTAGTTTTGTGAATATTTTTGTGGAACGGATTAATTGTATTTTCATTATTTCTTATGGGGAAAAAATGGTTCAATTTCGTAAACTTGTGGGAAATACTAGCTCCTGGAACGGTTAAATTTCAATACTCGGGGTCCATGTTCTACCGAGCAGAAATAGTATATGAATATACATAAAAGGGGAAAATAGTGGGGGTAAGAAGGGGGCAAGGGGAGGGAAAATTTTAATTGATTGCTGAAGGGTTGGATTTGGGAAGGATCTTCCCCGGGGAAAATAGGTTTTTTTATATCAAAATAATGATGAAGGAATTTCCTAGTAAGGGCGTTCAGCTATTTAAAAAACCTTGTTCTGGTTGAAATTGTTGGATATACAGTGATTGTAAATTCCCAAGGGTCTCGACACTTTAAGTCTTCTACTTGGCAATGAGTCTTGCATCTCTGTAGTTCATTAAATGGTTGTATTATTAGTTTTTATAATCAAATGAAAGGGTAAACCCCCAAATTAAATGGTTGTAAGCAGGGGATTTGAATTTTGGGTGCTCTTACTGGTGATGTTTTTGATCCCGGGGGATGGAAAGATACAAAAATGCAGTATGTATTGGAAAAGATGTTGGAAATGTGTTTAAAAGATTAGTAGGAGGACTATGTACAGTGACCGTCATTTAGCATAAAGTTTTAGGCCGATTTGGGTATAGCACGATTGAAGATTTCGAGCACAATTTTGTAACACTGTAAAAATTTAACCGGTTGGGATGGTGGGTTGTGTCGGGGGTGGCTGGGGACGGGAGTGGTCTCACCCGCTGAAAACAAGGCGGCCGCTGGAGGAAAAGGTAAAATTTGTTTCCTTTCCCCGCAAACTGTAAGTAAGTTTATTCAGGTATACATATAGTTCCTTGATAATGTGAGTAGTCACGAAAGCGTTTGGGAATTCCTCTTTTTTTTCATAGTGTTGTTTGCATATTTTGATATCACCTGATTACTGTGATCTTTTGCATCAATGGATACCACGACTCTTCACAATGTTCTTGTGGTGGACCTGACTTAACTCAGTGAAGAGCGTGTTTTGTGCTCTCTGTCAATCTAAAAGAAGATGTCCTCTCTTGAGCTACTCTACCAGCAGCTGAAGGAAGAACTGAGGAGTAGCTAAGCTTGAGATACAGCGACTGACTGAGGAAAACAAGAGGATTCGTAGTAATCCTCCTGTTGAGAATCCTCCAAGCCAGGAAAGAACCTGGACAGTGGCTAAAACGCATGGGACAAAGTTAAGGCTCAAGAGGACGGGTGGAGAGGTAGAAACAACGAAGACCCAGGAGAATGTTGTGGAAACATCGAACCCATTCTCCGTGCTACCCGATGAATGTGATCGACTTCTGGGAGCGTCACGACGAAAGACACAAAGGAAGGTAAAAACATTGTTGTTGTTGGGACAGTCAGGTTAGGTACATGGATAGGGCTTTCTGTTTGATTGATAGGAGTAGGAGACAGAGGTTTGCTTTCCTGGGGCTGGGATGGAGGATATTGTTAGCCGTCTGGACGACATCATGAGAGGTAATGGGAGCAATCCTATTATCTGTCTCAGTGCTGGAGCAACGGATGTTGGCAGACGTAGGAGTGAGGACCTGACTAGCAGGTTTAGGTCAGCAATAGACATAATTAGGAAGAAGGGTGGGAACCCTGTCATATGTGGTATTTTGCCAAGGAGAGGAGTTGGAAATGAATGGCTGTCCAGGGCAATTGGTGTCAATTGCTGGCTGGACAAATACTGTAAGGAAAATTCAGTAACATTCATTGACACTGGGACCTCTTCTATGGCAGAAATGACATGTATGCCAGGGATGGGGTTCACTTATCCAGGTCTGGGGTGGGGGCACTGGCAACTGCAGTGGAGGGAGCTGTTAGGGCTTTAAACTAGAAATAGTTAGTGGTATGGGTTTTGGGGGAAAACAGAGAAGTCCCAGTGTAGTAATATTATAAGTTGTAGGAGAACTAGTAATAGGCAGAATAAGGTGGATAGTGGAAAGCTAGTGACACTAGATGACAAGGACAGTAATAGGTATAGTGGAAAAACAGAGATGAGCAGGAAGGGTAAAGAGAAAGGAGGGTCTCTAAATATATATTACACCAATAGTCGTAGTGCTAGGAATAAGATGGACGAGTTGAGATTAGTTGCAGTACGGGTAATATTGATGTTTTGCAATAACTGAGACATGGTTTAATATGAAAAATCGGGACTTGCCTGCCGAATGTCACATTCAGGGTTTTAAATTGTTCCAAGTAGACAGAAGTATCGGAAAGGGGGTGGGGTGGCACTCTATGTCCGTGATCATTTAAATTGTTTGCATAAAAACGGGTATAAAGTCTGAATTAACACATGCAGAGTCTGTCTGGATAGAATTTTCAGAGGGTGTGAAAAATTGATTTTAGGCGTGATTTACCGTCCTCCAAACTTAAATAGGGAACTAGGGAGACTACTTTGGGAGGAAATTGTTAAGGCCACAAGACACGATAACGTAGTAATTCTAGGGACTTTAACTTTAGTCAGATTGATTGGAATTTCATGACAGGAATTTAGAATCTAACGACTTTTAGAAGTAGTTCAGGATTGCTTTTGAAGCAGTTTGTAACAGAACCTACAAGGGAAATAACCTACTTGACTTGGTTCTGCAAGCAAGAAACCCTTGTTAATAATTTAGAAATTACAGAGGAACTCGGCTCAAGCGACCACAAGTCAATTACCTTTAGCATTGAATGGATGTATGATAGTAGGGATAATTCAGTAATGGTCCCAGATTTTCGCTTAGCAGATTATAATGGACTTAGAGAACACTTATCAACTGTGGACTGGGGTGAAGAAGAGAGGTATCAATATGACAGTTTTCTTAACACTATACAGGCTGCCCAAAGAACATTTATCCCGTATAAAGAAATTAGATCAAGTAGAAATGACCCAAAATGGATGAATAATAGGCTCAAATATCTTTTAGGGCAGAAGAAAGGAATTTATAGGCGCATAAAAGAGGTGAGGGTCATCTTATAAATCAGTATACTGACATTAAGAGGGACGTTAAAAGGGAATAAGAAAAGCTAAACGGGACTATGAAATTAAAGTTGCTAGGGATTCAAAACTAACCCAAAAGTTTTTCCAGGTTTATAGAACAAAAGTTAGGGATAAGATAGGTCCCCTTAAAAATAACTTTGGGCATCTTACTGACAAGGAGAATGATATGTGCTCTATTTTTAATAATTATTTTCTCTCGGTTTTCACACAGGAAGACATTAATAATATCCCAGTAATTAATTTTTACAGAGGCCCAGAAGAAGATAAATTATGTAATATCACAGTCACTAGCGAAATGATTATGAAACAGCTGGACCGACTGAAACAAAATAAATCGCCGGGTCCTGATGAGCTTTTGCAAGGGTTCTTAAGGAATGCAAAATGGAACTCTGTGAACCAATATCTAACATTTTTAATTTATCTCTTCAAACAGGTGTAGTGTCTGATATGTGGAAGATGGCTAATGTAATTCCTATTTTTAAAGCAGGGGACAAGTCACTACCGTCAAACTACCGCCCAATAAGCCTGACCTCAATTGTAGGCAAATTACTAGAGTCAATTATAGCTGATATTATTAGAAGCCATCTAGATAACCATAATTTGATTAATGATACCCAGCATGGATTCACGAGGGCCGTTCCTGCCTATCTAATTTATTAACCTTCTTCAGTAAAGCTTTTGAGGCTGTTGATCACGATAAAGAATTCGATATTGTTTATTTAGACTTTAGTAAGGCTTTTGATGAGTACCGCACCAGAGACTGTTAAAGAAGTGGCAGCTCATGGCATTGGGGAAAAGTGCTGTCATGGATCGAGTCATGGCTCACCAATAGGAAGCAGAGAGTGTGCATAAATGGGGTTAAATCCGAATGGGGACTTGTAACAAGTGGTGTTCCACAGGGATCAGTCTTAGGCCCATTGTTATTTATAATATATATCAATGACCTTGATGAGGAATTACTAGTGATATGAGCAAATTCGCCGACGACACGAAGATAGGTAGGATAATTGATTCAAACATAGATGTCATAGAACTTCAGGAAGATTTAGACAAACTTAATTCGTGGTCAGAAAAGTGGCAGATGCAGTTCAATGTAGATAAATGCAAGGTTCTGAAGCTCGGGAGTGTCCATAACCCAAGCACTTATAAGTTAAATAACGTAGAACTTAGCCATACAGATTGCGAGAAGGACTTGGGGGTGATGGTAAGCAGCAACCTTAAACCAAGACAGCAATGCCTAAGCGTACGTAATAAGGCAAATAGATTACTGGGATTTATATCAAGAAGTGTTAGCAACAGAAGTCCAGAGGTTATATTACAGCTTTATACATCATTAGTAAGGCCTCACCTAGATTACGCAGCTCAGTTCTGGTCTCCATATTACAGAATGGACATAAATTCGTTAGAAAACATTCAGCGTAGAATGACTAAATTAATACATAGCATTAGAAATCTTCCTTACGAAGAAAGATTGAAGACCCTAAAATTACATTCACTTGTAAGACGTAGAATGAGGGAGACATGATCGAGGTATATAAGTGGAAAATGGGTATTAACAAAGGGGATATAAATAAGGTCTTGAGGATATCTCTCCAAGAGAGAACCCGCAATAATGGATTCAAGTTAGATAAGTTTAGATTTAGAAAGGATATAGGAAAGTATTGGTTTGGAAATAGGGTAGTTGATGAGTGGAACAGTCTGCCTAGTAGGGTTATTGAAGCTAGGACCTTGGGTAGTTTCAAATTTAGGTTGGATAAATTCATGAGTGAGAGGGGTTGGATTTGAGTGGGACTCGCGCATGAGTGGGTAGAATTGTCAAAGCTTATTTCTTGGGTAGCTTTGAAAATTGGGTTGAGCAAATATTCTGTTAGTGGGATGGATTGTGAAGGACCTGCCTAGTATGGGCCAACAGGCCTGCTGCAGTGTTCCTCCTTTCTTATTTTCTTATGTTCTTATATAATTACTAGTTTCATACATAGCAGCATATGTGAGGAACCTAGGAAAACCCCAAAAAGTCAGACAGAATGGAAATAGTAAGTAAGTTCATTCAGGTATACAAAATACGTTACATAGATTTTTAAAACATACGCATATGTGTAGAAAACCACGATAACCCAAAAAGTCAGATAGAGTGACTTATTTTCATTGGGGTCCATTTAATATCCTAATATTATACACTGTAGGAGATATATTTATTATCTAAAAGGATATATGCTAAAAAAGGTAAAAAGTTATTTACTTTTACATGTATGTTGCAAAAAAAAAATAAAAAACATTCCCCTCCCTTTCTGCCCTTTTACATTCATTAGGTACCTTTTGGTTCTCTTCTTGAACTGGCTTATGCTATGACTGGCTTTGATTTGTGCAGACAGTCTGTTTTTCCCCTTTATTTTGTAAAAAAAAGGTGTTTGAACCCGGCCACTGACTGTGGGTAAAAAAAGTTGTGCTCTCCCCCCCAGTACTATGGCAGTAAGATATTCTGGACACTGTGAGAAATTTTTATAAACTTGATTCAACTTAAGTTGTTTTACTCTGTCTTCAATATTCAGCATATCCAATTGTTGTAATTCACCCCGGCCTACATGTTCTCTTGGGCCCAGGCCCAGGTGAATCTTACCATTTTTCTGGGTGATTTGTAGCTTATCTTTCAGTTTTTTAAAGGCAGAGTACCATGAAGAGCAAGCATAGTCCATATGACATTGATAAGGGCTGACAAGGTCCCCCGGCCTCAGTGGGTAGCACTGTGCTTGTCTGTAGAGGAACTTCAGTCTGGCATTCTTTCTTTACACTTTTACCTATCAATTCCCCTGACATGCATGGGTCAAGGGGATTCCCAGATATTTTACTGAAAACTGAAGTGATGGTTTCCCCCATTACACCGGACTTTAAAAATTATTTCCCCTTCTAGTTTATTTTGTCCAAAGTATGGCTTCTGTTTTCCCGAGATGTAACGATAGTTTGTTGTCTACTAACCTTTTGCTGGGGACCCCATTTCCCAGTGTTAATACATTAGCTATATCTTGTGGGTCTTTACCTGTCTAAAAGCACTGTCATCCGCATACAGTAGGAGTTTGCACTTGACACTGGTGGGCATGTCATTTACATAACACAGGAATAATAAGGGACCCAGAATACTCCCTTTGGGGGAACTCCATCTATCGGAGGGTTTGTTTTTTTTGTTGTTTTTGACAATTTGTTTCCTATTGCTAAGATGGATTTTAAATCTATGGAACCTATGCCAATAGCTTTAAGTTTTTACATAATACATTGTGGTTACAGTATCAAGGCCTTTTCTAGTCTAAAGTTACCATTCCATGAGTTTCCCCCATCGACATTTCAGTCCTCATGTAATCCATCAGATTAATTGGGGAGGTGTCGTTGGTAGACCCCTAAAGCCTGATTGGTAACTATGAAGAATGTTGTTGTCATTGAGATACAACTTGACAGTAGACTCTGACTTTTGGGTTATCCTAGGTTCTCTCACATATGTTTATGTATGATAATTTTGTAACTGTATTTGTGTATCCTGAATAAATTTCCAGTTTGCGGGAAGGAAAAAAATTCCCCCTTTCCTCAAGCGGCCGCCTTGTTGTGGATCAGCGGGACCCCCCGTCGCCCCCTCCCTCCCCGTCCCCAGCCATCCCCCGCCCCCAGCCACCCCCCCGCCCCCCACCATCCCAGCTTCATAGTCCATAAAGTCGTCCTCTGCACAAGCTTGTGTTTGTGAAGAATGAGAGAGTGAATTGTGTTTTGATCTTTTAATTACTATATCTTGTATCTAAGCAATCTGACACCCAGTAGGCATCCAGGTTTTTCAAAGTGGCAAAAGGTTAAGCATTTATGTCTTAAATTAACGAAGAAAACAAAGATATTAGAAAGAGATAACCTGTGGGCCCTAATGAAGTGTTACTTTGTACACAAAAAAAAGGGTTAAAAAAGTTTTTGACTGAATGACTGACTTACTGAATGCGCTGACTTACTGAAACCTGACTTACCGAATATTACTGTGACACTGACTTACTGGCGCTGACTTACTGGGTGCCTGCTTTTGACGCACCCACCGCACTGAAGCGCTGACTTACTGAAGCGCGGCTTACTGAATGGCTTGACTGCTTACTGAAAACGCTGACTTACTGAAAACGGCCTGAAGACGGGTGGCAAGGGGGCTGACTTACTGAAAGGGTTTATGACGCTGGGCCAGATGACTGGCACTGAAGCTTATGAAAATTACTGGAAAAAAAAGCGCTTACTAATGGGGGACTTACTGAAACGCGCTTACTGAAAACGCTGCTTACTGAAACCGGGTGTGAAGCCTGACTTTCTGGGAACGGCGACTTACTGAATGACTTCTGCAAACTGTGTTGGCCCCGCTTACTGTCTTGACTGCTTAGAAGGCGGCTGCTAACGGCACTTACTTTGGGCCCGACGCTTACTGAAGCGGCTTACTGAAATTTTACGGCTTCTGACTTACTGAATGACAGCTGAATTAGATGACGCTTACTGAATGCATGACTGACTGTCTTACTGAATGACTTGACGCACTTACTGGGAAAATTTTTCCCTTTCTGAATGACTTAAAATTAGCACTCATCAACCTCGACTTCAGTTCCAGAACCTCTACCATCCACCTCACCCAGTAGGGCCACAGCATAACTCTCCCCTCTTCCCAAACATCCACAAACCCAAGCCCCCCAATTTAAGGTAAATACTATTATTTCTGTTACATTTTTAGTCTTAAGTAGTAAAAACAACATAATACATACGATAATGAACTACAATTTCATATTCACTATTATTTTTTAAGATCTGTTGGTCTAAAAAAAAAAATTGTTTGGGTTTTTGGGGGGTCTGAAGAACGAACCATTTTTCCCCCAAGTTCTTGTTCATCTAAAACGATTTTACCTAACACGGCGTTTTCAGGAACGTAACTATCGTGTTAAGTTAAATGATGGTCTTCGTAT
>WNWK01038210.1:0-18063 GCA_009830355.1 Cherax destructor | reverse complement strand
CTGGCTGTGCCTTTTCCTCCTGAGTAATGTAGGTCCTGTTGGGCATTTTCTTCCAAAACAGGCCTGTTTCATCACAGTTAAACACTTGTTGGGGGAGGAATTGTTCAGCCTCTACGAACCCCTGGAATTCATGCACAAATTTTTCAGCTGCACATTTGTCTGAGCTGGCTGCCTCACCATGTCTCACAACACTGTGTATGCCACTACGTTTCTTAAACCTGTCAAACCAGCCTTTGCTGGCTTTAAAATCACTTGCCTCACCACTGGTTGCAGGCATTGTCTTGACAAGATCTGCGTGCAACTTCCTTGCCTTTTCACAAATTATCGCCATGGAAATACTATCACCCGCTCTATGTTTTTCATGGATCCACACCAACAACAACTTCTCAACCTCATCCACTGTTTTCGATCTATTTTTCGTTAACATATCAACCCCTTTTGCAACATTAGCTTCCTCTTTGCCAGGATAGAGCTGATAGTAGAAGGGGTTTTGTTGTACATCCTGGCAAGATCACTCAGACGTACGCCACTCTCATATTTTTCTATAATCTCTTTCTTCAGTTCGATGGTGTTCCTCACTTTCTTTACCACAGGGGTGCCACTAGGAAGCTTCTTTGGACCCATGGTGACTTATTTCACAGTGACAGTCACTAAACCACCAAAAAAAACACCAAATGTAGTGTGAATGTTTGAAAGAGCTCGCTAGGTAATGTTCTCTCAATGGTAAACAACGCTTCACTGGCGGCGTCCTGCGTCCCGCGCAGGCGCGGAGCAGGCGCACAGGTCTAATACGTTACGAAACACGAGCCATTTTACGATTCTCGAAATCGAAAAAAGCTTACGAAACACGATGTTTACGAAATAAGAACCTTACGAAACTCGGGGGTCCACTGTATAAATATAGTAATAATAGTAGTAGTAGTAAAAATAATAATAATAATAATACTCCTAGGTAGTAGGTTGGTAGACAGCAACCGCCAAGGGAGGTACTACCGTCGTGCCAAGTGAGTGTTAAACGAAAGCCTGTAATTGTTTTACATGATGGTAGGATTGCTGGTGTCTTTTTTCTGTCTCATAAACATGCAAGATTTCAGGTATGTCTTGTTACTTCTACTTACACTTAGGTCACACTACACATTCATGTACAAGCATATGTATATACACACACCCCTCTGGGTTTTCTTCTATTTTCTTACTAGTTCTTGTTCTTATTTCCTCTTATCTCCATGGGGAAGTGGAACAAAATTCTTCCTCCGTAAGCCATGCGTGTCGTAAGAGGCGACTAAAATGCCGGGTGCAAGGGGCTAGTAACCCCTTCTCCTGTATATATTAATAAATGTAAAAGGAGAAACTTTCGTTTTTTCTTTTGGGCCACCCTGCTTCGGTGGGAAACGGCCGACGTGTTGAAAGAAGAAGTAGTAGTAGTAGTAAAAATAATAATAATAATAATAATAATACTCCTAGGTAGTAGGTTGGTAGACAGCAACCGCCAAGGGAGGTACTACCGTCGTGCCAAGTGAGTGTTAAACGAAAGCCTGTAATTGTTTTACATGATGGTAGGATTGCTGGTGTCTTTTTTCTGTCTCATAAACATGCAAGATTTCAGGTATGTCTTGTTACTTCTACTTATACTTAGGTCACACTACACATTCATGTACAAGCATATATATATATACACACCCCTCTGGGTTTTCCTCTATTTTCTTACTAGTTCTTGTTCTTATTTCCTCTTATCTCCATGGGGAAGTGGAACAGAATTCTTCCTCCGTAAGCCATGCATGTCGTAAGAGTCGACTAAAATGCCGGGAACAAGGGGCTAGTAACCCCTTCTCCTGTATACATTACTAAAGTTAAAAAGAGAAACTTTTGTTTTTCTCTTTTGGCCAACCCCGCTTTGGTAGGAAACGGCCGATTTGTTGAAAGAATAATAATAATAAAACACTATTCAAGCTCTTCCACTACTTGTAACTTTGCAGCACTCAGTGCTAAGACATCCATCTTCCTTTCATTAATAATAATAATAATAATACTTAGTTCTTTCTTAACATTAGATGGTATTTTAGGTAGTGTGTGTATTTCATGCTTAGTGGATGGAGGAAGCCTCTCCATCACCTCTTGTGCTGAATGGTCCACGTGACTTGAGTGCCTCATTACAAATAAATACATACTGTGGAAGTGTTTCCTGACTATAAGAGAGTCTTTCATGTCTATTCCCTAGAGATTTACACTTGGTATTAAAAATTACCGATCTGTTGGAGTGTGAGCAGGGTAACATTTTGTGAAGGGATTCAGGAAAACCAGTTAATTGATTTAATTGGACTTGAGTCCTGGAAATGGGAAGTACAATGCCTGCACTTTAAAGGAGGGGTCTGAGATAGTGACAGCTGGGAGGGACTTTTCTCAGCTGTCGTATCTGAGCTCCTCTGCAAAGACAGTGATTATGTATGAGTGTGGTGAAAGTGTTGAATGATGATGAAAGTATTTTCTTTTTGGGGATTTTCTTTCTTTTTGGGTCACCCTGCCTCGGTGGGAGACGGCCGACTTGTTGAAAAAAAAAAAAAAATTAAAATTACCGATATGAATGCATTCATATTATTCAGTGTTATTATTATTCACTGATCCCTAGTATATAAAGGTTTATAGAAGTACAAGTGGCGATAAGTGCAATATATATGTTATCATGCTATTTTTATCTCGTTATATTTGTTTTCATCAAATTGCAACAGGTATGACAGGTTTCCTAACAAGAGTAAAAGATTTTTAATTATTGTACAGATTGACATTATAACTAGAAACCTCCTTATCTGAATTATTCACCCTATTGAACTGATTAGTTTCAGAGACTTATCTCTATTCATCATTTCAATTTATGCACAGTTCATAGTTCTCCAGTGTGCCAGCTGCTTGTCATTCCTCTAACACATTCGCTATGAACACACTCACAGATCTTGACATCTCTTATGAAGTCTATTTCTTCCACTCTAGGTTTCAATTTATTCTTATTACTGTATTTTTATTTTTATAATTTTCAGATTTAAGATAAATAACTGTTTTTTTTTGTGTGTGTTTAGCTATCTGGCTTTAGATTATTTTAGGAAGGTTAATATATTTTTGCATAGAATTTTTACTTTTTATAAAAGCTACATTTTGGATTATTAATTTACATTTAGGAATATTATAAAACAGATATTAATAGTTTTTTGCTCTCAGCTTTTTATTTAATTTGAATTCCTAACAACATCATAATATTCATTGATTTATTATTAGCTAGCTTAGGTCATAGATGAATTTTTTGTTATACAGGTTTGGCATTGTTTTCAAGATAACACAAGAGGAAGGGGACTACTTACTACTTGATACTCAACAAGAAGAGCGCAGCAACTGGATGATTTTTGTGCGACCTGCAACGAGAAAGGCTGAACAGAATTTGGTGGCATTCCAGTACAAAGGAGAAATATATTTTGCAACTATTAAAGTAAGTGTAAATCATTATTAGCTATCTCAGTACTATTTTCATATTGTATGTTATATAAAACATTGTCAAGACACAAATGCAGTATAATATGATCCTTTATTGACAATGTTTCACCCACACTGGGCTTTATCAATTCACAAGCAGATCTGCATGGCAGGGGGGGGGGAGAGAATGTGCATGTACTTATATAGCGAGTCTAGTGACATGAAGAGTCAGGTGAAGTATGTTGAAACTGACTTCTTGGATAGACTAATGACAGTGGACAAATATATTGCTGAGAAGATGTTTGATTCAAAAAGGATCTGCCTAGCTTGGGCCAGTGGGCCAGCTGCACTGTTCCCCCATACTATGACCTGCAGTTGAGTGGGATAACATTGTCAATAAAGGATTGCATTATTCTGCATTTATGTTTTTATCCATCATGTTTGGTATATATTTTTAAGTTTATGATAATGGCTTTTGTTCTGTTATATCAAGAGAAAAATTCAATTGAAAGTATCATTTTCATGATGCTTTCTCTTGAATTTTCTCTTACTATTTATAATACTGTATTTATTTTTTCTTAGTGTTATCGAAGAGTGACCCTTCAAGGGAGGCACCATAATGCTGATGAAGGGCTCTTCATCCAAGGAATTGGAGGTACCCTTCCTTTCTTTGGATCAAACCTGATTACTGTATCCCATTCCCAGGTTCATTGCTTCCTGTTAATAATGATAATCACCAAGGGCATGATTCAGAGGGCTGAGAAGGGTTTTTTGAGGTGGAATGGACATGTAGAGAAGATGGAGAGGAAGAGGTTGATGAAGAGGGTGTATAAATCTAGAGGGAAAAGTAGGAGGGTAAGGGGTCATTCCAAGAATAGTTGGAGGGAGGGGTAAAATAGGCTTTGAGCATCCAGCAGGTTGTGGACCATGGTTAACATCTTTCACCGTCCGTCACATAGAACTACGTCATTGAGACCAATGTCCCTGAAGTAGTTGTGTCATAAGCTCAGTGTACTCAGATAAGCTGTGAGTGGTAAATTTTGGCCTAGATATGAGAGAATGGGTCTGTGTGGTGAGTGCGCACAGTGTAAAAAAATATCCTGCTCCACATGGTGCATGATGGGAAAAACAAAACTGACTGTGTGTATTCTTGGATGGCTTTTATGGTTTTAATGACTGTTTCTTGGTATTATTTGATAGAATGGAAGACATACTACTGAAATAAGAGATGATTTTGATTGCTTTCAGGACTGGAAGTAGCTTGAAATTTGAGAATGGGTAAGGCTCTCCTACACCCCCAGTCTGTCTTACAGGTTTTTAATAGACTTGATTTAATTATTGGAACATCATAAACCATGGCCAATCATTCCTTGTTATATTTTATTATCTGAGAAATAGAGTAAATATATTGTTCTGTGATTCAAAATTCAAAATGGAAGGCAAGAGTAATATAGGAGAGGCCTGGGGATGTGATTAATGAACAGAGGAAATGTTTTAGTGCCAGGAATGTCTATACTGTTGACTTTGGACTCAATTTTTAATTAGTATTTTTTAATTTTGTGTAAAATTAACCAAATTACTGACTTCTGTGTACTTTATAGGATGGTTGTATTTGTTGAATGGGTATCTTCTTGTGCTCAATTGATAGAATGGAAGGCATACTAACAAAATAAATAAGAATTTGGTCTAATGGAGTAATGAAATTAGCTTAAAACAGGACTCAAGTTGGACAAAATTGCTGATGCTTAAATTTCTCTGAGACTGCTAGCTTTGTGCCTGCGTAATTCCATAAGTTTTCCATCAAATTTCGTACTTTTGGTGTTATTATCTTCAGAAAAAGACTAACATTCCATAAGAATTTTTTTTTAAATGAACACAGAGCAGTATTAATTTTGGGGGTCTGGGCAGTGAAAGGGTCAATAAGAGTGAATAGAGGCAAGTGGTTTTTAATGAACATTCTGTTTTAGTTTGAGCAAGGTAACTTTTTTGAAGGGATTTAACAGAAACTGGTTAACCAGACTCGAATCCTGGAGGTGGGAAGGGCAGCGCCTGTAGTCTGAAGGAGCAGGATATTGAAGTTAGCGTGTAATATTGTGATATCAGCACATTTATGGAAAGATGATAATTGAATGCCCTAGGTAGTAGGCTGGCAGACAGCAGCCACCCAGGGAGGTACTACCATCCTGCCAAGTGAGTGTAAAACGGAATCCTGTAATTGTTTTACATGATGTTAGGATTGCTGGTGTCTTTTTTCTGTCTTATAAACATGCAAGATTTCAGGTATGTCTCGCTACTTCTGCTTATGCTTAGGTCACACTACATATGCATGTACAAGCATATTTATACACACCTCTTTGGGTTTTCTTCTATTTTCTTAATAGTTCTTGTTTATTTTCTCTTATCTCTATGGGGAAATGGAATAGAATTCTTCCTCCGTAAGCCATGCGTGTCGTAAGAGGCGACTAAAATGCTGGGAGCAAGGGGCTAGTAATCCCTTCTCCTGTATATATTACTAAATTTAAAAGGACAAGCTTTCATTTTTCCTTTTGGGCCACCCTATCTTGGTGGGATAAGGCCAGTTTGTTGAAAGAAGAGGGAAAATTCCTAGGAATCCACCTTGACAGTAGTCTTAAATTCCAAATACACATACAACAAATTTCCAAGAAAATCTCAAGGACAGTAGGTATATTATCTAAGATACGCTATTATGTGCCTCAACCAACTCTCATTGCACTATATCATTCTCTTATCTACCCTTATCTCACCTATGGAATCTGTGCATGGGGCTCAACAACATTAAATCACCTTAGACCACTCATAACCCAGCAAAAGGCTGCAGTCAGGATGATAACAAATTCCCACTCTAGACAGCATACTCCACCTATATTCAGAACCTTAAAACTACTCACCATAAAAAATATTCATACCTATTCATGTGCCTTCTACATACATAAAACTCTACATGCTAATATCAACCCTGCGCTCAGAATTCTCCTCAACAACTTTAATATGTCCCACGAACATGACACAAGACACAGATCACTATTTGACATACCCCGAGTCCATACTAACCAATGTAAAAATTCTATGCACATAAAGGGCCCCAGAATCTGGAATTCATTACCAGTAAATATCAAGTTAACCTTGTCGGAAAATAAATTCAAGACTCTTCTCAAAAATCACCTACTCACCCTATACTAAATACTCATACTGTAACAAACTTCCAAACCCAATATTATTTTACTTAAGATGATCTCAATTTGATATGTTCATCCTCCTTAACACTTGTTGCAATTTCATATCATCATATTGTCATTTAAAATCTTATAGTATCATCATTTTCTTAATTTGAAATAAAATATATACAGTGGTCCCTCGGTTTTCGCCGAAAATTCGTTCCAGAATGCTGCTCAAGTGCCATTACCGAACGAATTTACTTCCTTAAGAAATAATGTCACGTAGGTTAGTCTATTTCAGACCCCCAAAAATACACTTGCAACAGCACTTACGAAAATACACTTACATAAATGTTCGAGTTTGGAGATGCACGAAAACCGAGGGACCACTGTACAGTGGTACCTCGACTTACGATGGTCCCCAAACACACCCTTTTATGTAAGTTTATTTTTTTAAATGCTTTTGTAAGTGTACTTTTAGGGGTCTAAACAGACTAGTCTATTTTACATTATTTCTTAAGGAGATAAATTCGTTTGGTAATGGCACTTGAACAGCATTCTGGAATGAAAAAATATCGTAAGTCGAGGTACCACTGTATCTAGAAGAAACTCTAAAAACAATTTCTAGTATTGTTATTATACTAGTATAGCATCAACATACTGTAACTTGAAATAAATTATACAACTAGATTAAACTCAACCAATTTCTCTTGTATTGTCTTTTAATAGTATGTATAACCATATAATAATTTAAATAATACAGAACTAGAATAAACTCAATCAATTTCTTTAGCATTAAGTACTTAGTGAATAAGTCTCTAGAATAAACTGCCCCTAATGCCATGGCATGCCAGTGGCTCTCCTTGCATTACAGTTTTATAATTGTTTTATAATTGTAACTACCAATAACATTGTACACTTGTAACATGCATAGAAATAAAAATTATTATTATTATTATTATTATTAACTATGGTGAATGTATTTTCTTCTTTGGGCCTCTCTGCCTTGGCTTTGAGAGAACTTGAGCTAGAGCACACTACCACCAAGCTGGTGTGAGATTCATTTGTGATCAGTGTCGGCCATGCTAACCTCTCTATGGTGTATAGAAATATACCTAGTTCGATGAATCTTGTTAGGCCAGCATGGCAAGTGGTTAACACAATGGCCTGCAAGTTTTAGGACTCACTTGCCATAGGTTTGAGCCCTACTCGTTTTGTGCTTTAATTAATAAAAATATGGAATAGTATGACTAGTGAGACATGCTGATCTTAGCCTCGTGGGAAGTTACTGTAGTCATAGGGAAGTTGCTGTAGCCTGAAATTGGACAGTGGCATGCTGACAAAATTAGCTTTCCAGCAAAGACCAAGTCATATTATTTTTTAGACAGACTGTAGGTTTAAGAGCTCAAATCACAATAGTTGTTAAAGCCTCTCCAAGCTCATGGGGTATCTAGGTCAGTGGAAATGCATTTCCAAATTCTCATCCTCAGACCTCTGTTAGTTTCTGAATACGTTACATTCAGTATACAGTTTTCTTTGAGGTAGATTTAACTTCAGTTTATTTGTGCTTACTCTCAAGACTCTCTATCATTGACTTTGGTAAGTACCTTTAAGGTCTGCCTGTAGACTTCAGATACTGATTATTTTGTTATTATTTTTATAAATATTAATTTATATTTTTTGTAATTTATTTCAGGAAATACCAGCACAATGTGAACTCAAAGTATGGTTTTCAAAGGACTATGCTGAAAGGATGGGAACAAGAATACTTGCTGGTAAAACTTTTCATTTTCTACATAATCATAAAAATATATAGGTATATTTATGATTGTACTAAATTTTATTTAAATACTATATACTAGTAGCTATTTTCACTTGATTAATATTTGCCATAAAGTGAAGTGTTGATAATATATTGGGTTTCTCTTGTACAGCTACCTGTATGAGTTTGTGGAGATATGCTCCAGCTCTTATGCTGGCCTTTTTAACTTTAGACTGACTGATGAGGAATAGCTTGGTTATATCTGCTTTTGAAACCCTGTGTGGAGTTCACTCTCTCTGTGTCATTCAGTTCTTTCCACCTTTTTATATTCTTGTGGCTCGTATGGACTTTCCATCCACACCCTCTTTTTCTAAATTCTTCTCTTTCATAGAGTATTATTGTCCACCTAATCCATTCCCCATGGTATATTTTGTCGTGATTATATCGGGTCATGTTCTTCCAGAAACAGGAGGCTTTCTTCATAATTAATTTTCCCAATTCGGCACCATTCAGGATGTGCCCCTTTGAAATTTTTTATTCTCTATGTCTGACTAGGTGAGGATTCCACAGTGTTGCTTCATACTCACAAATATATCACACACACATGAGATCAAAATATTTTGAGTACTGTTTAACTTTTTCTAGGTTTCTGAATGTCATTCTAGTTGGTAGGAATGTTATAAGGTCCAACACTGATCATTGTGGCGAATCCATGCTTCAATCCTTACTTCAACTCTGTTCCATATCATTTATGTAATCCTTTAACCATATCAGTACTGGTCTCATACTGGGCCTCCACAATTAGATAGGAAATATTACAGGAATAAGTAATGAAACTATATGTGTACAGTGGACCCCCGGCTAACGATCACCCCGGAAATCGTACAATTATGTAAGTATAATATTGTAAGTGCTTGTGGAAGTGTATTTTTGGGGGTCTGAAATAGACTAACCTACGTGACATTATTTCTTAAGGAAGTAAATTCGTTCGGTAATGGCACTTGAGCAGGCTTCTGGAATGAATTTTGTTCGTTAGCCGGGGGTCTACTGTATACTGAATATAAGTCAAAGTTTATAAGATTTATGTCATCTTGCATATTCATGAGAAAAAGAAATAGCCAGTAATCCTGTCAGTGTGTGAAATGTTTAATAAGCTTCTATTTGATGATTTGATGTTCATATGAAAGGACAGTATTAGCTTCCTGGATGGTACATTAACTTCTATCACTCGAATCACTTGTTTAATGCAGTGATAAATAAAAAAATTATTATATTGAAAAAATCAAATCGCAGAATGAGTGGGGCTAGAACCCATGGCGAGTGAGTCGTAAAACATACAGACCAGTGTGTTAACCACTGGACCATACTGGCCTAATAAGTCATCCAGTTAGGTTGACCAACTTTGATGGACAGTCTGGTCTCATAGGCAATTGAGTCTTTAAGATTTTTTTTTACATAAATTTCCAGATTGTAATTATTTTCACTTGAACATGGTATCTAATAACTCCTTTGGTATGTGGACTGGTAAGCCAGCGGAAGGCCTCTTGTCAGATGACCAAAAGCTCCAATGGCAGTCATCATCTGACTGACCCACGTCAGGAAACACTTGACCTGTTTCCTGAGAAACCTTACCTAACCTTTGGTATGTTATGAAGTTCCTCATTTACTTTGCCAAAGTGTTCTTCTTTCTATCTATGTGTTAAATGGTGGGTTGTTTGTATTTACACTAAAGAAGTTTTGACCTTGTTTTGGAGTTTTTACTCAAAAGTTTCAATATTATTTGTCTTTTGAAATTGAATTTGTGTTGCGTATACTTTAATAATCTACTTCAATTTTTTTTCTGTCTGTCCCATATCCATACTGTGTAGTTTACTTCCAGTGCTACCATGTTTAGATTTTTTTGTTTCAATTTGGTTTAAGACTCATACAGTAGTACAGTACAGTATCATATTTAGCTCTAATATTATTTATAGAAGTGTTAGTCTACTGTCTTCCTGGTTTTCATTTTTTGTGTTTGTGTGTATGGTACTGTGTTAAGAGAGGAACAGCACATGCAATGCAGCGGGTACTGCCCTATAACTTCAAGTTTCATGACTTCTAACACGTACGTAAAGTTAGTTAATGTTGTTATTTATCTATTTGCATTTAGAAAACTTGCTGCATTTTCTCTCTCTCTTTCTCTCTCTCCCAATGATATTGCAATTTGATTTTTTCAAAACTTGCTGCACAGGGTGTGATCTTGGATTTTATTCCTGCCGTATTGAATGGGTTAATTCCAGAGTTCGTTGATAGTTTTAGATCTTTCACTTTTATATTCCGCCATAAATAACAGTGATGCACATTGGTAACTGACATTCTGTATCATTTAATCAGAACGTTGTATATGTTTCCTTTGCCATTCTTTACATATAATAGTGTTGAGATTTTCTTCCATCTCAAATGTGATACCTTGATTCTAAAAGTACATATACTCAAAACATACTCCACCCTCCTTCTTACTTCACCAGATCAATTTATCAGTATATTACTCATTCATGCAGTGGAACAACTTGCTTCACAAATACATTGCAAAAGCCTAACAAATTTATATAGTCATGTTTCTTTTCTTCATTTATTTTAAGATATGCTTAGTTATGATATTTGTTACTCATAGATAACTTCATTAGTATTCTACTGAGAGTTAAGACTTGTTTGAAGGTCACTTTAATATTTTTTAGCCTTCAGTAAACTTATAATAAAGAGTGTTCATAGTGGAAAAGAAATACACTGTGGCCACTTTATTAGGTATATCTATATACCTTGTTAATAGAGATATCAAAACAGCCAATCATGTGTCAGAACCTCATTGCCTAAAAAGCATTCAGACATGGTCAAGAGGTTCAGTTGTTGTTCAGACTGAATATCAGAATGGGGAATGATTGTTGGTGCCAGATGGGGTGGTTTGAGTATCTCAGAAACTGCTTATCTCCTTGGATTTTTATGCACAAAAGCCTCTATATATTACATGTAGATGGTAGGGTCAGAATGTACCATAAGCCTTTGGGATGTGGTGGAATGGGAGATTTGCAGCATGAATGTACAGCTGACAAATCTGCAGTAACTGTAATGCTATCATATCAACATGGACCAGGATCTCTAAGGAATGATTCCAGCACCTTGTTGAATCCATTCCATGAACATTTCAGGCTGTTTTGGGGGCAAAGGGAGGCTGTACCCAGTACTGGAAAGGTGTACCTAATAAAATGTCCACCAAGTGTATTTATGACATTAAAAAAGTGACTGGAGATTGAAGGGTCAATTTTGGAATCTTTGCTTCAATCATCATGATATTAAGATAATTTTTTTCTTTTCAACATGCTGGCTGTCTCCCACCGAGGTAGAGTGACCCAAAAAAGAAACACACTTTCACCACCATTCAACACTTACCATCATTCATGCATAATCACTGTCTTTGCAAAGGTGCACAGATATGACAGTTCAGATGTCACTCCAAACAGCAAATATCCCAAACCCCTCCTTTAAAGTACTTCCGACCTTCAGGACTTGAGTCTGGCTAACCGGTTTCCCTGAATCCCTTACCAGAATATTACCCTGCTCTCACTCCAATAGCTTGTCAAGTCCCAAAAACTATTTGTCTCCATTCACTCCTATCTAACACACTCACACATGCCTGCGGCATGTCCAAGCCCCTTGCACACAAAACCTCTTTTACCCTCTCCTTCCCATCTTTTCCTAGGATGACCCCTACCCCTCCTTCCCTCCACTACAGATTTATATGTTCTCCATGTCATTCTACTTTGTTCCATTTTCTCTAAATGAAAACTACCTCAACAACCCCTCTTCAGCCTTCTGAATAATACTTTTAGTAACTTCACACCTCCTAATTTCCACACTACGAATTCTCTGCATAATACGTATTTACACCACACTTTGCCCTTAGACATGACATTTCCACTGCCTTCAGCCTCCAGAGGTTTTGTGTGCAAGAGGCCTGGACATGCAGCAGGTATGTGTGAGCATGTTAGATAGGAGTGAATGGAGACTTAATGGTTTTTGGGATCTGACAAGCTGTTGGAGTGTGAAAAGGGTAACATTTTGTGAAGGGATTCAGGGAAACCGGTTAGCTGGACTTAAGTAATGGAGGTGGGAAGTACAATGCCTGTACTTTAGAGGAAGGGTTTGCGATAATTGGTCGTGTGGAGTGACATCTAAACTGTCATACCTAGGCACCTGTGAAAAGACAATGATTATGTGTAACTGATTTTGAAAGTGTTTCTTTCTTTTTTGAGTTACCCTTCCCCCCCCACACACACACACACACACACCTGATGCACCAACATGTCAGGGACACGACCAGAGATAGAGGAGAGGACGAACCAGCAAGGCTGGACCTAGTATTCACCCTGAATAGCTCAGATATCGAGGACATAACACACGAGAGCCCCCTGGGAGCCAGTGACCATATGGTGCTGAGCTTTGAGTACATAGTAGAGCTACAGGTGGAGAGGGAAAACGGTGCTGAAAGAGACATACCAGACTATAAAAGAGGGGACTACACAGGTATGAGGAATTTCCTGCAGGAGGTTCTGTGGGAAAGGGAAATGGAAGGACAGTCAGTAAATGAAATGATGGAATACGTAGCGACAAAGTGCAAGGAGGCAGAGGAACAGTTTATACCCAAAGGAAAAAGAATAAATGGGAAGACAAGAAAGAGCCCCTGGTTTACCCAAAGATGCAGGAGGCAAAGACTCAGAGTGCCAGAGAATGGAAAAGGTACAGAAGGCAAAGAACCCAAGCAAACAAGGAGATTAGTCGAAGAGCTAGAAACGAGTATGCACAGGTACGGAGGGAGGCTCAGAAACAGTACGAAACGACATAGCATCGAAAGTCAAGTCTGACCCAAACTGATGTACAGCCACATCAGAAGGAAGACAACAGTAAAGGATCAGGTGATAAGGCTGAGGAGGGAAGATGGGGAACTCACAAGTAATGATCAAGAGGTATGTGAGGAGCTCAACTCGAGGTTTAGGGAAGTATTCACAGTGGAGGAAGGAAGGCAGTTGGGTAGACAGACGGGGTGCGTCACCAACAAGGGATGTATCGAGTGCTGGAGGGAATACACACATCTGAGGGGAGGTGAAGCAGTTACTCAGTGACCTTGATACCTCAAAGGCAATGGGTCCGGACAATATCTCACCATGGGTCCTTCGGGAAGGAGCTGAGGTTCTGAGTGTGCCACTTACCAAAATTTTCAACACATCCCTTGAAACTGGGCAGCTACCTGAGATATGGAAAAAGGCCAACGTAGTCCCCATCTTTAAAAAAGGAGACAGAAAAGAGGCACTAAACTACAGACCGGTGTCACTTACATGTATAGTGTGCAAAGTCTTGGAGAAAATCATCAGGAAAAGAATGGTGGAGCATCTGGAGCAGAACAGGTTAATCAACGCCAGACAGCACGGATTCAGGGAAGGCAAATCCTGTGTAACAAACCTCCTGGAGTTCTATGATAAAGTAACAGAGATAAGGCAAGAGAGAGAAGGGTGGGTTGACTGCATTTTCTTGGACTGCAGGAAGGCCTTTGACACAGTTCCTCACATGAGATTAGTAAAGAAGATGGAAGACCAAGCGTGTATAACAGGAAGGGCACTGGAATGGATCAGGGAATACCTCACAGGGAGGCAACAACGGGTCATGGTGCGTGATGAGGTATCACAGTGGGCGCCTGTGACGAGCGGTGTACCGCAGGGGTCAGTCCTAGGACCAGTGCTATTCTTGCTATATGTGAATGACATGACGGATGGGATAGACTCAGAACTGTCTCTTTTCGCAGATGATGTGAAATTAATGAGGAGAATCACATCGGATGAAGACCAAGCGAGACTTCAAAGAGACCTGGACAAGCTTGACATCTGGTCTAGCAACTGGCTTCTTGAATTTAACCCCACCAAATGCAAAGTCATGAAGATCGGAGAAGGGCAAAGAAGACCACTGACAGAGTACAGGCTAGGTGGACAAAGACTACTAACCTCATCAAAGGAGAAAGACCTTGGGGTGAGTATAACACCAAGCACGTCTCCGGAAGCACACATCAACCAAATAACCGCGGCAGCATATGGGCGACTGGCAAACCTAAGATTAGCGTTCCGTTACCTTAACAAGGAATCGTTCAGGACACTGTATACCGTATACGTCAGGCCCATACTAGAGTATGCAGCACCAGTCTGGAACCCACACCTGGTCAAGCACGTCAAGAAATTAGAGAAAGTGCAAGGTTTGCGACAAGGCTAGTTCCACAACTCAGGGACTGCCTTATGAAGAAAGGTTGAGGGAAATAGGACTAACAACACTGGAGGACAGAAGGGTTAGAGGAGACATGATAACGACATACAAAATACTGCGGGAATCGACAAGGTAGATAGTGACAGGATGTTCCAGAGAGGAAACACAGAAACAAGGGGACACAACTGGAAGCTGAAGACTCAGATGAGTCAGAGGGATGTTAGGAAGCAATTCTTAGCCATAGAGTAGTTAGGAAGTGGAATAGTTTAGCGAACGATATAGTGGAGGCGGAACCATACATAGTTTTAAGACAAGGTATGATAGAGCTCACGGAGCAGGGAGAGCAGAGACCCAGTAGCGGACAGTGCAGAGGCGGGGCCAGGAGCTGAGTCTCGACCCTGCAACCACATAGGTGAGTACAATTAGGTGAGTACACACACACACACACACACACACACACACGCGTACGTACGTACGTATAGTGTGCAAAGTCCTGGAGAAAATCATCAGGAAAAGAATGGTGGAACACCTGAGCTGAACAGGATAATATACACCAGACAGCACGGATTCCGGGAAGGCAAATCCTGTGTAACAAACCTCCTAGAGTTCTATGATAAAGTAACAGAGGTAAGGCAGGAGAGAGAGGGTGGGTTGATTGCATTTTCCTGGACTGCAGGAAGGCCTTCGACACAGTTCCTCACATGAGATTAGTAAAGAAGTTGGAAGAACAAGCAGGTATAACAGGAAGGGCACTGAATGGATCAGGGAATACCTCAAAGGGAGGCAACAACGGGTCATGGTGCGTGGTGAGGTATCACAGTGGGCGCCTGTGACGGCGGTGTACCGCAGGGGTCAGTCCTAGGACCAGTGTTATTCCTGGTATATGTAAATGACATGACGGACGGGATAGACTCAGAAGTGTCTCTATTCGCGGATGATGTGAAAATAATGAGGAGAATCACATCGGAAGAGGACCAGGCAGGGCTGCAAACAGACCTGGACAAGCTCACATCTGGTCTAGCAATTGGCTTCTTGAATTCAATCCCCCCAAATGCAAAGTCACGAGGATCGGAGAAGGGCAAAGAAGACCGCTGTCAGAGTACAAGCTAGGCAGACAAAGGCTACAAACCTCGGCAAGGGAAAGACCTTGGAGTGAGTATAACGCCAAGCACGTCTCCGGAGGCACACATCAACCAGATAACTGCGGCAGCATATGGGCGACTGGAAACCTAAGATTAGCGTTCCGTTACCTTAACAGGAATCGTTCAAGACACTGTATACCGTGTCGTAGGCCCATACTAGAATATGCAGCACCAGTCTGGAACCCACACCTGGTCAAGCACGTAAAGAAACTAGAGAAAGTGCAAAGGTTTGCGACAAGGTTAGTTCCACAACTCAGGGGTCTGTCTTATGAAGAAAGTTTGAGGGAAATAGGACTAACAACACTGGAGGAAAGAAGGGTCAGAGGAGACATGATAACGACATACAAAATACTGCGGGAATTGACAAGGTAGATAGTGACAGGATGTTTCAGAGAGGGAACACAGAAACAAGGGGACACAACTGGAAGCTGAAGACTCAGATGAGTCAAAGGATGTCAGGAAGCATTTCTTCAGCAACAGAGTAGTCAGGAAGTGGAATAGTCTAGAAAGATATAGTGGAGGCAGGAACCATACATAGTTTTAAGACAAGGTATGATAAGGCTCATGGAGCAGGGAGAGCAGAGACCCAGTAGCAGACAGCGAAGAGGCGGGGCCAGGAGCTGAGTCTCGACCCCTGCAACCACAATTAGGTGAGTACACACACACACACACACACACCCCACACCCCCAGGTTCAATTCCCGGCGGGGCCGAAACATTTTGAAGTGTTTCGTTACACACACACATACATACAACAGGCCTAGTGTCTAATCGACATGTGCCTAGGACAAAATGGTAACTAACACACACACACACACACACAGGAAGGCCTTCGACACAGTTCCTCACATGAGATTAGTAAAGAAGTTGGAAGAACAAGCAGGTATAACAGGAAGGGCACTGGAATGGATCAGGGAATACCTCAAAGGGAGGCAACAACGGGTCATGGTGCATGGTGAGGTATCACAGTGGGCGCCTGTGACGAGCGGTGTACCGCAGGGGTCAGTCCTAGGACCAGTGTTATTCCTGGTATATGTGAATGACATGACGGACGGGATAGACTCAGAAGTGTCTCTATTCGCGGATGATGTGAAAATAATGAGGAGAATCACATCAGAAGAGGACCAGGCAGGGCTGCAAACAGACCTGGACAAGCTCGACATCTGGTCTAGCAGTTGGCTTCTCGAATTCAATCCCTCCAAATGCAAAGTCATGAGGATCGAGAAGGCCAAAAGACCGCTGACAGAGTACAAGCTAGGCGGACAAAGGCTACAAACCTCGCAAAGGAGAAAGACCTTGGAGTGAGTATAACGCCAAGCAGGAAGTGGAATGGACTAGAGAAAGATATAGTGGAGGCAGGAACCATACATAGTTTTAAGACAAGGTATGATAAAGCTCATGGAGTAGGGAGAGCAGATATCCAGTAGCAGACAGCGAAGAGGCGGGGCCAGGAGCTGAGTCTCGACCCTGCAACCACAATTAGGTGAGTACACCCCCCACCCAACCCCCATCCACCCCCCCACCCCCAGGTTCAATTCTCGGTGGGGCAAACATTTGAAGTGTTCTTATTACACCACACATACATACAACAGGCCTAGTGTCTAATCGACATGTGCCTAGGACAAAATGGTAACTAACACACCACACACACACCCCACCCCCCCACCAACCCCCACCCAACCCACCACCCACCCAGGTTCAATTCCCGGTGGGGCCGAAACATTTCAAGTGTTTCGTTCCACACACACACATACAACAGGCCTAGTGTCTAATCGACATGTGCCTAGGACAAAATGGTAACTAACACACACACACACACGTCACAGTGGGCGCCTGTGACGAGCGGTGTACCGCAGGGTCAGTCCTAGGACCAGTGTTATTCCTGGTATATGTAAATGACATGACGGACGGGATAGACTCCCGAAGTGTCTCTATTTGCGGATGATGTGAAAATAATGAGGAGAATCACATCGGAAGAGGACCAGGCAGGGGTGCAAACAGACCTGGACAAGCTCGACATCTGGTCTAGCAGATGGCTTCTAATTCAATCCTCCAAATGCAAAGTCATGAGGATCGGAGAAGGGCAAAGAAGACCGCGACAGAGTACAAGCTGGGCGGACAAAGGCTACAAACCTCGGCAAAGGATAAAGACCTTGGAGTGAGTATAACGCCAAGCCTCTCCGGAGGCACACATCAACCAGATAACTGCGGCAGCATATGGGCGACTGGAAAACCTAAGATTA